>PVKU01009440.1:0-61879 GCA_004027475.1 Anoura caudifer
CGGCTGACACCAGGACCAGCTGCATCCACTAATGGACCACCCCCCTCAACTTACCCCCTTAAAATTAAAGCCTTAGGATGGAGCACCCAGGGTACCCCACCTTCAGGGAGCATGCCAGCGCCTCCCTCCCCCCCACCGCTGCTTCTTCCCTCAGGCACATCACCCTCACCTTTCTCTCCCTCCTAAACTCCAAGGGCCCCTCTGCTGCCTCTGTAACTTGCTTCCTGGGCCCATGTCTTCTACCCCTCACTGCTACCTCTGAGACTTTCTGAATAAACTTTCTCTTAAAGTCTGAATATTGGCTCTGAATTCTCTCCTAGCCAGAACTTGAGTAGGCAGGTTGCTGAACCGAGATCCGGTCTGACTCCACCTGTCAAACACCTGGTGTTGGTTTTCCTGCCACCAACCCACCTGCTGCTTCCCTTAGTAAGAGAGACAACACACTGCTTTCCAGGACATTCGGCTGATTTGCGCGTGCAGGAGGCAGGAAACATACACTTCCGTAGAAGCCAAAAGCTGAGAAGCCAGGACACTATTTGTATGGGGGAGGGGTGGGCACTTGATATGATGTCATTCTGCTTGTTCTCACAACCCGTCCATGTTCCCATTAGTGTCGTCTCTGCCTTGTCTCCGAAATTCTTCATCATCAATGGCTTATTGTTAAAAACTCTCTTTCTTAGCTTCAGGCCATTTTTTACCAGCCACTCTATGCTCCTCTGCCCCCAACCAAGATTCCTTGCTTTTCTTGACCACTCCAGAATTAACTTCCTGATGACATGCAACCATTTCGAGGATGTTAAGACTCTCTGGCCATGCCAATGGGATTGACTCCTTGGGTCTTCTTGGTCCAATAGGAGCCCCTCACCCATCTAAGGGACACCCCAAAATGTCACAGATACTTCTGAGGAGCTTTGCCTTAGGCAGCTAACAATCTCCATGGCAACAGCCATCCATCACCTTCACTTTTCTAGATAAGGCAGTTTTCTTTCCCCGAGGAATGCTTGTGCTGGATCCTACATTATTGGGTCACACTTGGCATTCTTATTCTAAGTACTTTTTAAAAAGTATTCTTTAACTTTGTTCTGAAAGTGGAATTGTTGCTCTTTCTTTGGGTGTCTCTGCCTTGCTCTCCACCCCACCCTCTCTCCTCTGCTGCCCACCCCTCATGGGTGGGCTGCTCAGTGGCGGCTCTTAAACAACTTTAACACAGTCACACTCTGTCTGCTGCGTATCTGTGCTTTCTGAGAGGAGGTATTGTGCTAGGAGGCAGAACTATTTGATTGGAGAATTGTTTAGTCTGTGGCAAATAGACCAGTTAAATAGGGTGTTTTATGTAGTTAAACTTCAAAAAAAAAAAAAAAAGACATCATCAATGCACAAAAAAGAAAAAATGAAAAATTCGGCACGGATGGAACACCGGGGTCACACTAAAACAAGAGTCACCTCGGACCTGCACCTCAGCTGCACCAAACTAGAGTGTGAGCTTGGAACCAAGTCCAGCTGGTGGACACTGTAGGATGTAAGGAGGTGGTAGGACTGGGGGAAAACATGCACGAGCTTTCGCATCAGTGCTGCTTAAAACCCGCCATCCTCATTGTGCGTCATTCTTCCTCACTGTTCCATCGTGTGGGATCAGCCAGCAAACGGGCATTTCTTTTCCAATGCTCTTTACACCATTTACAGAGATTGGAAGCCCATGTCTGTTAAGGTTTATGTCAAGATGGCACACACATTCTGGTGTGCAAATGAAGCCTGAGCTGGTGGAAGGTTGAGTTCAAACCCCAGGGCCTGAGAGCAGGATGATACAATCTACTGAAATAAACACTTGGCTAGGAGCCAAGAGACCAGAGTTCGGAGCTTAACTCCTTCATTGCCTGGCCCATCTTCAGCAAGCCTAGGTGTCGATATTCTCATCTATGAATGACTCAAATGAACTAGCATGTCCTTTGAGCCCCAAACTTACCGGTGACTACCATTCCAGACCTAGCATTTCCTTTTACATTCATTATTCCTCTTGTGGAGGAAACCAAGCAAGGCTTCCTACCTCATGGTGCTACAGGAAATCACTTTCCAGTGTTATTAGAATAAAACAAGAATGTTTTGTTCATTTCATTTTCACTTGCAATGGAAGAGTCTCTGTTCCTGGTGTTAAAATGCCTCTATGTTGTAGTAGAACTACATGTGTGGCACCTAATTGTGGGTGGCATCTTTCCCACAAACTTTACAGGGCTCTGTCCAGGACACAATGACCGAATTAAAGAAACTGGGGAGAAAGGAGATGGAGGAAAATGCAAGAAAGAAAAGACATGAAAGGTGGATTTTGCCCCGTTTTCCATGTGCATGCCGATGCAAAGAACGCCTGTCCCCACTAGAGAATTCCATGGGCTAAAAAAATCCCACCTTCCTGGGGCTTCGGACATGATAAGACTCCTTCCCTTTGCTGTCGGATGTGTTATGAGTTCGAACAACTGAGGCAAAGTCTTGTGAATTTGAAAGCCCACATCTTCAAGTGGCTATATTGGATGTTGCAAAGATTGTGAGCTTAGAAACCTGGGTAGCATTTAGGCCTCTAAATTTCAAACCAGAACACATCAAAGTAATGAATTTACATGATGAAAACCCTGCTTCAAACCAGAGGTTTACTGGATATCAAAGCTGTACTTTTCAGCTCCGTGAATAATGATCACAAGGGGGTTGGCTGTACCAGGCATGGATGTGAACAGGACGACATGGTACGACACACTTTCAGAAACAAGAAGCTCACATGTCCTGATGGTCCAGACACCAGAAGTACCTTCTACCCTCAGACACAAATCTGACAACAGGATGAACACTCCCCGTGCCATGGCTGATGCTCATTCATTCTTACTATTATCAATAATTATTGATAAGTTCATTACTCTAAAGTATAATTACTGTATAATTATATGCATGTATAATTATTGTCATTACAAATCAATGTAAATAATTAGCAGTGAATTAATAATGTGTACTTATGTTGCTACCTGTTTTCTCACATGAGTTAATTGTGTCAAAAATAAACAACTTTTGTCTACTCATTATAAAGGCAATATATACATACTCAAAGTAAAAAATATAAAGAAAATAATGTTGGAGGAAATGACATCATCTAGCCCACAAAGCTCCCTCATTGGCTAAATTCCTGAAATGTGTCAGCCACAGGTACTGCTTTGCATTTGGGCCCCTTAACTGCGGCACCCTGACTCTTCGGACCTCCCCAGGAGGGTCCCCTCCTCTCTGGCCCTGCGGACATGGGAGGGAGCTCCCGCACTTTCCAAAGCCCCTCCTCCCCCCACCCCCAGCTCTAGAGCCTCTTGTCTCCTACACTCAAGGGCAGTCCGAGGTCGAACTCTGTCTCTTCCCACCCACTCGGCTTCTTGAGAGACCCCGCTGCCTCTTGCCTTGGTCCCAGAAGAGTCAGCCGAGACCTGGCCCATGCCTAGAGACCCTTTGCCCGCCCCAGTAGCGCCAGGGAAGTGAGATGCTCTGAGGAGGCAAGGGACAGAGAAGGGGGCCACCTTGGACCAGTCCCGGGAGCACCGTCACACCGTGTTCTCTGTGACAGCGCCAGCAGCCCTGCACAGAGATCAGTGGTTCCCTGGGAGCTGCGCCACCTGGTGGCCCACATTCCCCGAGGACGCCCACACGCTGCACGGAGTAGGTGTGCAGTGTGCGTTCGCTGTCGTCCCCCGGGACAGCGGGGGGGGGGCAGCGGCTCACGCAGCCCCGTGGCTCACCCTCTGCGCAGCCACCAGGGCCTCTAAGTGACTCCCGTGGGCTTTGGGTTTGCTGGTCACACAAAAGGCCACCTACCCCTTAGATGACCCACAGCTCATCTGAAAACAGACGTTTGCTGCTAATTCTAGAACAATGCAAATGGCTCCAACTTCACAATAACCCCACCCAGAGCCCAAGCGCGGTGCAAGTTCGTCGTGTCAGCCAGAGGACCGCCGCAACGTCACCCGCCCTGCGCCACAGGCTGGACACCCCTGAAAGTGTTCTGACTGGGAGCGGCGAGGGGAGGCCCGAGGCTTGGAGACCGCACCCCACGCTCACGCCCAAATCGTCTCTGCCACCTGCCCCACTGTTTTTGATGCCATGCTGAATTTTCTTTTAAATTAACAAAAATGACAAAATGCCCAACCTCTTCCTTTCACTGTCTTAAACTTCAAAACCATACCAATCCTGTGTCTGACTGACATTTAAAGTTGTCCCAAAGCGACTAACGTCTGTGTCTGTCCCCTCCTCGGTCTTCCCTCAACCCCAGGGACCTGGCACCCCGGATGCTCTGGGTTCACCATTTCCAGGAAACGTCCGTGTTTGGGCCTTGCCTTTGATACCCTTTCAAAATGTATCTTTCTTAGGCCTCCTTCACTTAACTTTGGGGAATAAAACTTGACGCAGGCTTTTATTTGTGGTGGCCGATCACGTGATGTGCTGCCTCCCTTTCCTGAGACCGCAGGCTGGCACTCGGGCTTGCACACGCGCCCTCCAACGAGAGCTTTCAGCACCTGGCCGGGAGGGAGGAGTGATGCGGGGATTCTTAAGTGGCCACAGAATGTTTGGGGGTAAGACCACCTAAAGCTGTGACTGAAATAACAACAGGGCAAGGTGGGTGCTCACCACCTGCATTTGAGAACGTGTCCCCCTCCCTCCCTTCTCCACAGCTCTGGTGAACATCTCCCCACGTCAAAGGCAATGCAGAGCCGACCCCTGAGGAGGAAGGAGTTTTATTCTCAAGACTCTGAAATTGGACCCAGAGAGAATCTTATTGGCTGCGTGCTAGGCTAGGTGATGCTTCAATAACAAACAGTCCCCAAACTCAGTGACTTAAAATGAAACAAAACAAAATAAACGAATACAAATCAGGACATTGGATGCGTCTGCTCTCCATCGGCCACATGCTGAGACCAGATGACAAAACACCCACTTCCGGAACACTTGTGGTTGCCACGGCAGAGGGAAACAGGAGGAAAGAGGGCGAGGCGGGTGTGCACAGGCTGTCAGGGGTTGGCCAGAAGTCGCGTGTATCTCTTCCTCTAACACTTCATTCCCCAGACAAGTCCAAGGCCACACTTCCTTCCAAGTGGGCGTGGAAGCACAAATCCACCCTGTGCCTGGACGTGCAGAGTCAGGGTTTTTATGAAAAGCCCAAGTGATTAACTGGGAGTATCAACACGATCATTTTACAGTGAATTGCCAAGAACGGAACCTGGCATTTAGCGAGAGCTATCATTATTACTGCCGGTATTGTCACCGTGACACATGGGGACACGGATGCAGACACACGAAACGGCGGGCTCAGGTGGCACAGCTCATCAGGGACGGAACACAGATGAGGACACGTGTCCATTGAATCCAGGACTGGAGTTCTTTTCTCTCTACTCATCTGAATGCCTGGCATCGACGCGCTGGAGCGCAGTTCTGGCGCCACCACATGCGACTGGCCCACCGCGAGTTTTGCTTTGTTTTCACACGGGGTTTGCCTCCAAAAGCAAGGGGCAGCAATACCTTCCTTGCAGGGCCAGACGGCACGCACCTTAGGCTCTTCAGACCACATCATCTCCGTCACCGCTGCTCAGCTTGGCCGTCGTAGCACAAAAGCACCCACGGTGGTCATGGCTTCTGTCTCTAAAACTTTCTTTACAAGAGCAGAGAGCGCAGGATGTGGTCGGCGAGCTGCGCTTGGCTGACCTCCGCCCCGCGCAGCCCGGTCTGCAGAAAGCCCCCTGTCAATGGAGAAGGCAGAGAGGAGCCCAAACCCGGTATCCTTGCGCGGGTCCCCTCACCTCTCTGTGCCTCAGGCTCTCTTCGGTAGCAACCGGAGCCCACCCTCCAGGCAGAATGTGGAGGTTACCCAGGCCGGCAAGTGCGACACCGTCGGAAGAGTGCCTCCGCTCCCCTCCCCAGAGCTCGCCTGCCCCCCTCCACGCGCCAGCCACTGTCCTCGGTGCTGGAGGTCCCACGGACAACGAAACAAAAGGCCCTGTTCTCCCGGGACTAATACTCTGGTCCAGCAAGTGAGACAAAGAGAAAACAGACATGCAAGATGTCAGGGGGTTGGTAAAGGCTGAAAAGGAAAATAAAACAGGGTTGGGGAGGAGGGGAAGGTGTGTTTGCGAAGTTTTATGCGTGGTGGGTCGGGGTGGGGGGGATTTCCAGCAGAAAACTTCATGAAGGGAGGAAACGAGGCATGTGGGTGCCCTGGGGAAGCAGGTTCTAACACAGGTGGCAGCAGGTGCTAAATCACTGAAGCATCCCGGAGGTGAGGTGGGCGGGGCTTGGGGTCTCCCCCGCCCGCTCCCTGCTTCCCATCTGCTCTCTCCCCATCTGTCTGTGCCTCTTCTCCTGTGCTCCTCTGCTACCCTCTGACACTCTTCCTCTTCTAGGTAATTCTTCACTTTGTTGGTGGCACGTGATATCAAGGAGGTCACTATGGTTGGAATAATCAAAGGTGAAGGTTGGGTCGGGCCAGGGCTTTCCAGGAGGATTTAACCTAATTCTTCAGACTCTGTGCATCAGACAGCAGGCTTAGGAAGACTAAGATGAGAATTAACGCAAAGACCGGCAAGAATATTTTGTTGTTGCCTTTTAAACAAGACCCCAAAGCCTTTAAAGAAAAATGCACCCTGTTTTGCGGTGAGGAAGGGGCGGCTGCAACATCAGCTCTTCCCATCCATTCTGCAGTGGGGTGTGTGGATCCCAGGGTTCAGATCATAGCCCGCCCTTGATTACCAGGGCCAATGGATGTGACGTGAGCATCCCAGGTACTGTAGCTGACAATCGATAAGTGCCTTTCACAGACACGTTTGCAAGGGAAGCTGCTATGTCCTGATCAGACAAGTACTATGTATGCAAATGATGGCGGATCTTTGGGTACATTTACTATAAAAGAATGAGAGAGGGAGAGGGAGGGAGAGGGAGGGAGAGGTCACATATGCCCATCAATAATCAGGTTTGTCCTGTAATATGCCAATGAAAGCCCAGCACGAGCTGGTGGGCGCTGGAATCCTGCTGTGCTCCCAGGTCTGTGGCTGCATCTGTGGGCAGAGAAGCACCCCCCCCCCCCGCCCCGCACCTTTATTTTGTTACAGAAAGACCGCATGTGGGCTGGTGGCTCTGTGTGCTTCTCAGTGTGACTCAGGAATGACCTGGGGGGTCTTGTTCAAACACAGTCGACTCCAGCGGTCCAGGAGCTGACCCTGAAATTCTGCGTTTCCAATAAGGTCCCAGGCTTCGCACGCTCTGCTGCCCTAAGGCTGCGTCTGACCAGACTGGCAGAACGGGCCAGGCTATGTGCAACAAAAATGCAACAATAAACTCAGAAGCTTAAAGTACATTAAATATCTAAGTCATTGCATTCAGTGGTAACGTTTGTAATACTATATCTTGGCTAGAGGTGGGCAGGTGTGTCATTTCTGGGTTGGGGAATATTTGGAGTTTCTAAAGAGAAGTTTCCAAGGTAAACTTACTTGGTTTGGCAAAATGTTAATAAACCTGTGGGGGGAAATTCCAAAGGGAGTCTGGTGTTGGCCTAGGTGTCCAGACGTCTGGACGCCAAGTGGGCGCTGATCAGTTCTTCCAGGCAGAGCTGAGAGGCCTGTCATGAAGGTGCCAGCAAACCAGTCAAAGCTGTTGGGCGCCATCTCGTGGTCAAAGCAAGAAAACGTTAAAAAAAAATCTAGAACCCTCCAAGCGCGGTAGATAGTTCCACTCCTGCGCAGAGCCGAGCGAAGGAGACACGCAGCCAAGGCCGGAGTTCGCTGTGCGCAGAGCCATGCACGGCCCCGGGGCGTCGTCACCTGCCACAGGAGCCTGAGGTGCGCAAAGCAAGGTCGAGGACCACGTTCCTAACGCAACTTCTGCCTGACGCAATGCTACATCCAGGCTGTTCCAGATACCGTGTGCCCCCGTCTGAAAGTTTGGGGGAGAGAGAGGGCCAGATTGTTCCTCAGTGACACAACCCTTTGATTTTAGGGTTTTTTTTTTTTTTTTTTCGGTCTAGACAAATCTCCATAAAACGTCAGGCGGGCAGACTCTGCCTCCCCACCGCAAGGAGCAGGGGGCTCTGCTCTCAGAAAGCCTGGCTGTCCCGCCCTTCACGGCCTCCACCGGGGGCCATGGCCAGCAGCGAGGTTTGAGTGTTTCCACTCTCTAATCTCGACCTCTGGGAAAGGTGCTGTACGCCTCTGCCTCCATTTCCTCATCCTTACAATGAATCAAACAATAGCAGCTATTTCATAGGGTGGTTACAGTGATGAAACAGCAAGGCAGGTGCCTAGACCGACACCAAGAACAGCATGCGGCCAGTGAAAGTTAGCCATCGGTACTGGCGGCCTTGGCCAACAACGCAATTCTAACAATAGTAACGAGAACAAGAGTAACAACCACCATTGTGTAAGGACGTCTGCACCAGGCAGTGTTCTAAGTACTTCGCCCACATAAGGTTGGCGTTTTAAGAGTGGTTAAGGTTCTGGAGCCAAAGCTGTCTGATCAGATAAGGGGACTGGAGAAGATCAGATACCCAGAATCAATGTGCTAAGTTTCTCAGGATTCAAAAGCCAGACGGAACGAGAAAAATGACTTCTGGCTTGTGGAATTTAGGCATCAACCATAGTGTGAGACAAGGGGTGGGGGGTGGAGAGAACGACATTCCTGCCAGGACATTTCCGGGACCCTTCCAATCGCGCCATGCCTAGCTAGCTGCCCAGGGAACAGTTCTTGTTCAGCCAGCCACAGACGAACTGTCTGGGGCTATATTTTCAGGTATTTGGGGGCAATCCAGGACAGGGACGGTTGAACCTTCGCTCTCTACCCGGGCACATCTGCTGCTCTTGGTCTCCGGGCCCAGAAGGGAGACCTGCCCAATCACATCAGCCCCCGAGACAAGAAGTGGCAACAGCGAAAAACCAAACAGCAAACAGGGGGAGGAGAGCGATGACTCGGGCTGCGGCTGGATTGCATCCAGGGTCTGCCTGCAGCATTTCCGTTTCAACTGACTAAACTTGGGTCGGAGTCTGGGGAGAACAAGGCAGGACAATTCTGAAAAACATTCAAAAAGTGACTGCCAGGTTATTAGGAGGCGCGTTTAAACTAGCACTAATCTCATAAACGCACGCGCAATGAGCTGTGAAATTGAGAACACGATGGTCCACAGCCCCTCGGCCAAAGGAATGAAAGAGTTTCCCTTTATTCCGTATGACAGTGGAATCACAAATAGTCTGTGAATTTGTTCCTTTGTCTAAAACACAAAAGCCTGCATGTCTAATACATTTATCAGCAGAGAGAAAGGACTTGGAGACTTGGGGTCCTTGGCTTGCCAGACCCCCGACTTCAAACAAAAGGCACGGAAGAGGGCTGGCCTTTGCGTTTGAAAGCCTGGTGAGGAGCCCAAGCTCTGTCATTCAGGGCTGTGTCAAGTGGAATATTCGTTCCTAGTTCACACCACCCACGTGAGGCTTCAGTGAGATCATGTGTGTAGAAAGCGCTGTTTGAAGCGTACGAATGAGCAAGCACAAGGCAGGAAGTAGGGTATCCATTTTAGTTTGGGGAATTACAGCACAGAATTTTTTTTGGCAATTTAACCACAGTTATTTTTTTATAATAACCCAAAATTTAATCACTACTATAAGTACAGCTATTTTAGCATGAGGAAGGCAATGGAACTGGTGACTGGCTGGGGGGTCTCAGGGTTGCCACTTGGAACATCAGTCTAAACCAGCCGACGGCTGCTCAGGACACAGGCTGAGTGTGTGGAGCTGAGCTGGCTGCTGTAAGAAATGAGACAGTGATCGGATGGAAAATGGGTAGGATAAAGTAAGCATATTTGATACAAGACGAAAAATTATAAATGCCCAAAGATGTTCAAAGAGTGTCAAATAATTGCAGTTAACAGATGACCCCTGGAGGGGAGGTCAGAGGAAGTTCAGGGAGGAAAGGGCATTCGGGATGTGCTTTAAAGACTGGGCTGTGGATCCTTCGGAGTCTAGGAAAAGCATACCAAGCTGCCCATTTCTAACACAGAGGATTTAATTCAGGGGATTAGTTACAAAAACATGGAATGGGCCAAGAAAGCAAACCCAAGAATGCCAGGGCTTGGTAGCTGGAGGATGACATTTTGATCCCTTTGGCTGCAGAAATGAGGAGCGGGGGGTGATGCTGCCCCCAGCGGGAAGCCCACCTGCCCACTCTGCCACCTGGAACTGCACAGCCATTGCTGCCTGGACCTGTCCTGGAGCCCCGAGGCCACACCCCTGACGGGAAGCACTGCAGGGCCCGCCTCCCTTGCTGGGGCCCTTGGGAGGGCGCTGGGGCCAGGCAAGAGCCTAGGTGCCACTGTGCACCTGCCTCTGGACACCGAACCCCAGGGTCAGAGGGGACCTCGCATCAAGAGACAGCACAAGTGGGTCCTCCGCCCACCTAGCATTCTGGTGTCCCAGGAGCGCTCCTGCTGGCAGAAGCTATGCCAAGGATGATGAACATGGGTGTCTGGGAGACAGACTTGGAAGCCCTGGCTGCCCCAGCCCCTTGGCCACGGGGCGTGGGGGGGCTGAGAGCTAGCGGACGGACAGCTGCCACGTGTGGGGGATGATGTCGAGAAGCAGGAGGGAGGAGATCTTTCCCGGAGTAGTAAGGAACAGAGCAAAGATGCACAGAGGCGGGAGAGTGCCATCTTGTCTGACGAGCAGCTGGTCTCCTCGCTGAGAACAAGGGACCGGGAGTCCAGGGCAGAAGTGTTTGATCGGCCTTGCTGGGGCAGGTGCTGGGGGAGAAGCCTCTGGGCCCACCGGGGCTTCTGTCGTGAGACGTAGACCGAGTCCCGCCTCCACTAGCACACAGTGGAGAACACTCCTGCCTCAGAAGACCTTCCCTTCTTTGCCGAATAACTCAAGAAGACAAATACACAGTTCTTCCCTTGGGCGTCCCAAAATGTGCACACTTCCTTTCCCTGCTGCTGTGTCTGTCTCCTTGCCTCCCAGTTCTCCTGTTAAACATGAAAATAAACACATCCCCACCAAAAGGACAACGGTTTTGTCAGTTGCTACACCCAGGTCCACACCCTGATCTCTGGGTA
Organism: Anoura caudifer; assembly: GCA_004027475.1. Taxonomy (NCBI): domain Eukaryota; kingdom Metazoa; phylum Chordata; class Mammalia; order Chiroptera; family Phyllostomidae; genus Anoura; species Anoura caudifer. The sequence continues at coordinate 11,096 of PVKU01009440.1, forward strand.
GCACCCACTTCTACTTAGTCTATCCAGTTGTCAAAGTCCACCTTGGTTCCAGTACAGCAGAGCGGGACCCTGCGGGACGACCCGGCCATGGAAAACGATGAACAAATCTGTACCCCTGGGGGGAGGCCAGATCCCCGAGGCACTGGGCAGTGAGAGAAGCAGACAAACTCTAGTGGGGAGTACAGTCTGGGGGGGGGGCTCTCTGTGTCTCTTAGCCAGGGGCTGGGCGTCCTGGTGTCCCAGTGACCACGATGCCCAGTGGGAACACTCCAGAGCCGAAAGACTGGGGAACCAGAAAGCTGGACCTGGGAACACACAAGCCGCTGGATGGACCGAGAGAATCTCAGAAGGGGAGAAGCCAAGAAGGGCAGCCCCAAGTCTGTCTGCTTTCACGGCAAACTTGCTTTTCTTGGTGGCCAGGTCAACGGCCCCAGCGAGTTACACTTCCTGAGCGCCTGCTCCTCTGATGGGTGTGGAAGCAAGAACGCCCAGGAGGCACACTCCGCTTCTGAGTCCACGAGGCTGTTGCTGGCTCCCCGGGGGGGTGGGGGGGGAGTGCTCCTGCTCCTGAAACCCCTACAGTAGCAGCAGCCAGAGCAGCAGAGAGGAGCAGCAAAATTCTCGCTCGCTCCTGGTTCTCTAGGCATGCTCTGGGGAAGTCAGCACCTCGCCTCACTGGGCACGGATTCTGAACGTCATTTCCTGTCAGCTTGGTTAACCGCCTCAACCCTGCCTGCACCTCTGCCAACGGGCTCTTCCTTCAGATCTCTTCCATTACGCGCTTCGAGTGTTTCATCTAGTACCACGTCACCCCCTCAAAACTCAGAACCCTGAGGAGGGCCGTCTGCCTGCTCAAACCGCCTGAGCCTAGGTCATTCGCCGTGTCCCCACGTCCACGGATGGGAGGAGTGTGCTCCCACTGACGTGTGAAGGGGTTTCCGCCTCTCACCAAGGCAGAGAGGGCGTTACAATGATCAGTAACTTTTAAAAAGACCAGGGTTACTAGACTGTGGAGTTGGTAGGAAGTTCTACTTGGACGGAAGGTAGGGTGTGTTGGGGGGAGAAGGAAGCAAAGCCCCAAAAGGAGGCAAGGACCTTATTCACTAAGGAGGGCTTGAGTACAAGGGCAGGGAACACACTCCTCATGGGCTGGGAAACGGGGGGCCATGGACAGTCCCAAGTAGGGAGATGACAGGACGTCATCTGTGCTTCAGCAAGACTCACTGGGCAGAAGGGTGAAAACATACCCCTGCCAGGGGAGAAGTTCACCTTCTCCGTTGGAGCGTAAGCTCCGTGCGGGCAGGCCCTTGTGGAATTGCTGGATGTTCACTTCCCTGGGGATGAGCCCGGCGCCCCGCCGTCCCTGAAGCACATTCCACCGGTGCTGTGGCCAAGAGTGCGCAGGCAAGGGCCGATGACGTGGCCCCTGAGTTGGCCCTGGCGGGAAACAACAAGGCCCGAAATAGCACAGACCGAGCACCTGCCCTGCGCTGGGAACTGAACTCGCAATCGATCTTATGAGGGACATAGTGTTTGTTACCATTTTACAGATGAGGTTCGAACAAATTAAAGAGAAAGTCCATATTCACGAACACAGTAAATAGCAGCACTGGGATCTGAGTCTGACTCTGAAACTCACACTTGGCCACTGCATGATGCCATGTGGGGGGCAGTCAGTGTGGGCAGCTGTAAGAAGAAGGCAGATGTCAGCGATGCTGGTGAGTGACGGAAGCATGAGAACACACTGAGGAGTTTGAGGGTTGGAGCTGGAATCACAGGGACAGTGGAGAAGCCACTGAAAGCAATCAGGAAGTCAAAAGGAGGCACTTCCTGAGACAGGATGCTTGGATGTGCTTTGGACACGCTGATGGGGGAACAACTGGAAGGAGCTGTCCACCGGGCAGCTGAACGTAGGGCGGGGCCCAGGGCAGGCAGCAGTAAGGGAGTTGCAAGAAGCCTGTTCAGAGACAACTGCATGGGCATGGGTGTGGGTGAGAAAAGGCTGCCTGAGGGCAGGGCGTGGCTGTCCGTGGTCCAGGCGTGGTGGCAGCTGGGGCTGAGTACGCTCAATGTACCTCCTAAAGTGTGTCCCGAAAGCAGGCTCCTCACAGATTCTCCCGGTCAATTTTCTTGTGATTTTCCACATATATAGAAGTGGGGTATGTGGCCAGGGGACAAACAAATACTCAGAGGAGCTTTGATCCACGCAGGATTGGCTGTTGGCGAAGTAAGGGCTGGACACGCGTAACCTGCTCCATCTTCTCAGGGAGGGAGACTTTCAACACCAAGTTCCGAACTGCAAATGCAGGTGATTCTTGGTCCAAGGGCTGAAAACCAGTCTCCAGGGGCCAGGACTCCGCAGGTCACTGCCTGTCGCCAGGGGCCATCTGGGCAGGCCATCGGCACTGCCTTCCATCTGGGCTGCTCTTTCTGAGAAGTCAGGTCGCCCCATGAAGAGTGGTCGCTGCTGAAGCTACTTCTCAGGTGTCAGTGCCCGATGACAGCCACGCCAGAAACTGCCACCTTCGTCTTCCCACCTCAGACCACACCATGACCTCCAATATCAATCAGGACACAGATAATCCCAAACAGCTGAGTTTTAAAGGGCACACAGTCTTTTTGCACGCAGCGTGAATTCAGGAAAGCACTTGGCCCTAACTTAGCTATAAACGACAGGAAGCGTGCTCTTGCATCTGCTTGGGATGACATTTCGTGGCACGTCCACGCAACAATTGCCATGACAATAAACATGTAGGCTTGTTAGATGATAGCTGCATAATTGTGGTTTCCCCCTGCGTGTTCTCACGGAGGTGGAAAGCTGCCTTTTATTCCCCCTTTTTTTTCCAAGGGGAAAAAGAAGCTAATGTGAAACACGCCACACCAGAGGGGAAGACAGAGTCAACATGCCATTGCTGCATGTGAGCTGTGGGTTTATTCGCCAGTGCGCCCTTTGGATTTTCCTGTAAAGCGCTTTGCCAGTGGGTTCTCTTCAGTTCACTCTGCGTGGCAATGCTCAGGAATGACCACTAGAGGGCAGTCATGGCCTCATAATACGCCCGGAATGCTGCCTCCTCCCATCCACAAAAGGAGCATCTGGCAGCCCAACGGCTTATACAATACATTCTATAACTTCAACCACCTCTCTGGACTACTGCGTAAGTAACTGTCATGATAAGTAACTGACAATAATGTGTCAGACTGCCTGAGTTAAATCCCAAATCAGCCACTTACAAGCTGTGTGACCTTGGACAATTTAATTTATTTAACCTCTCTGGGCCCATTTCCTCCTGGTTTCTAAAATGAGGATATTAATAATCTACATTTCATAGGATGTTGTGAACACTTAATGAGTTCATCTTCATCAAGTGCTCAGAACAGAACCTTGCACATGGTTAGCTATTACAGCCATTGGAAATGGCCCCAGGGAACGACGAAGGCTGAGCCTGGCCTGAGCTGGCCTGTCCCTCTCAGACCCAGGCTCGGGGCTCGGGAAGGTCAGCATGCCACTGGTGCATGAAGGGCCAGAGCAAGTGGAGCTGCTCCTCCCAGTGCCGTTGGAGCTGGTGCCGTCTGCTGCAGCCTGGGGAGGTCACCCTGAGGCACCCGTCACCTGGGCACCGAGTAAAAAGAGGACACCTGCTCTGAAGGAGAGGCCTTGGGTTGTCTTACGCCAGCCTTCAGTGAAAGCGTTCATGTGGTGGACCGGGTGGTGGGGGCCCCCCAGCCCCTGGGCCTACAAGAGGACTTGAAGAGCAGAAAGGGGCTGGGAGTGGGGTGCTCTCCGGGAGGTTTCGGAAACCTCTGGGGAGGGACCTGGAGGTAAGTTCTGGGTCAGCTCCCTGCGGGCAGGGCCCCGTCTCATCCAGCCTGGTGCAGTGGCAGCCCCCCTGTGCCAGGGCCGCGAGCAAGTGCCGGAGCTCTGCACCTCCCCCCCGACACAGCACAGGAGTGCATGTCCGTGCCCAGAGAGTCAGTGTGGTGAGTGACTTCCCTGGGCTAATGAAATGTAAGTGGAAGGCCGTGAGAGCCACGGCAGACACTGCCGTGTCCTTCTTGCCTCTGGCCAGCTGCTCCATGGGCCTGTGTCCCCGTGTGGTGATGGCGAGCCGGGCTGCCCCATGGTGGGAATGCAGCGGGAGGAAGAAATCAGCCTGGGCTGCTTTCCGCCATTGGATGCGGGCGTTATGACCAATGGCTCACTTGTTACTGAAGCACAACTCGGCCTGTCCTGATCGAGACAACATCCCCCCTGGTGCGGCCCCTGCTGTGACGTCATCTGTGGCACCTCTTCATCTGATCTTCTGGAAAGCACTGTGACGTAGGTCTATTACCTTCCTTTTCCAGATAATAAAACTGGGTCCCAGGAAGCTCAAAGATTCAAGGTGCCAGGGCAAAGTGACAGAGCTGGGACTCCAACGCAAGCCCTAGGACTCTGCCACCTCCCTAGTCTGCCTCCTGACCCCTAGCAAACAGGTACTGGAGTCATCAGGGCCATCACGCGGCTTCGAGGACAACCCTGCCTTGTTGCTGGGGATGTACCTGGGTACAGCGGAGCAGGGTCGGTAAGAACCAACGCAGGAGGTGTCTCCAGAGCGGACAGACATCAGACAACAGCGCCCGGGCCTGCTTGCTCACTGCCTCCAACAGCCTGATGCTGACTAGAGCGTTTTCCCTCCAGGCCCTGGGACTCCGCCTCCCCTGCCCTCCAAGCTCCTAACCACAGTCATCTCATTCTTTGTACTAAGCTTCTCTCTGTCGCTGTCCTTGGGTCTCAGTCATTTGGGGTCCTTTTTCTCCTGGGAAACGGGCAAACCACTCTGGCTAACTCATGAGAAGCCTGGGCCGTGCTGTAGCCCCCACATGTCACAGTTTTCACATTTGTATTTTAACCTGCTCTTGTCCAGGCCTTCCTGCATTTCAGAGCAGCTTGCAGGCCGGTCCGGCAGGTCTCCCAGCAGTGGCTGACTTTCTGTTACACCTTGAGTCACATCCTGTAACTGGCAGTCGATGCCACTCTGCTGAAGACCGAAGACCTCTAGCTGCACCATCCATCCTTCACTGCTGACTTTGAAGGGATCAAAAGAGCCCCGTGCCCCTCCCTAATCTCCCTAAATCCTCGCAGCGATCCCAGCGGGGATGCGAGCACCAGCACTGCCGCTTTTCAGATGGAACAAAGGCTGGGGTTTCAGGACAGCCCAAGGTCACCGCCGTGAGCTGGTGGAGGAGATGGGAACGGGACTCCGCCCGGCTGACCTCCCGAGCCGTCAGTCCACATTAGACCCTGCCGTCTCGCTGAATTCCCCCCGCAGTTTTAGTTGAAGATCATGTTCTTCTTCACTTCCTGCCCTGAACACAGCAACAGCTGCCGCTAACCCGCCCGAGCCGGCTGGCGGTGCTTCAGTGGTGGGTGAAGTTATCCTGGGATATGGAGTGGGTGAAGCATTTCAGGATAAAAGGGCCCATCCAAGCGGAAGATACTCACGAAGGTATAAAAGGGATGCCCCTGCTTTCCTGCTTTCCCTGACTTTCAAGTGACACTGTGTATCGGTGTTGGGCAACAGGCTAAGAGGGAAAGCTGCGTGGGAGGGTGAGTGTGTGTTAGGAGGAGGGGGTCCCTTGGAGAGAAAAAAAGAAGAGGTTTGTGTGTAAGTGGATGAACATTTCTTGAAAAATAAAAATGAAAGAAGGATCCATGTTCTCGCCGAGAAGCCCAGTGCACAGCGCCAGACCGGCCTCCCCCCACCCCCCACCCCCAGGGTGCTATGGGGGGATGCTATGGGGCTGCAGCAGGACTGCAGGCAGGAGGGCTCTGATTGGCTTCCCCATTCGGTCCCCAGCAGAGCTTCCCTAGCGTGGGGCTATCAGGACCCGGGGAAAGGCAGGGTTTCTGGCCCTGCCCAGGAGCCTGTGGGCTGACCTGCAGGGGACACTTGGGGAAAGCCATCATCACACCCTGCATTTATATCTGGAGAGGCGTGTTCCTGTGCAGAGCCCAAGGAGCAGGCCTGCCCGGGAGGGGCTCTGCATCCCCCTGCCCCTTTGGCCGTCACCTCTGCTGTCCCCGTCTGAGCCTTGTGGAGGCCTGTCTGCAGTCCAGTGAGGCCCCAACACACTGCAGTGTCCAGGGACCCAGGAGAGGGGATGTCGCCCTTGGAAACCTGAGCAGTTTGGTCCAGCAGAGGAGGAAATTGAAAAACTTTCCAACCAAAACGTTTCCTTCCCAAAGAGATAAAAAGCAGATCAGGGTCATAAATCTGCACCCATGTCCAGGACAGAGGTCAGGGGAGGCCCAGAGAGGGATCATTGCACCTGCCCCAGGTGAGGAAGGTGAGGAATGCAAGGTGGGAGATCCCAGGCCACCAGGATGCAGAGCTTCCTCACCAAAACTCAGGTCACAGGGGCCCAGGGGCACCAGAGATGCCTCCCCCCACCCCCACCCAGGGCAGGGGCTCAGGGTTTTGTGGTGCCCTGCTGCCACTCGGGAGCAGGCTCCTGGAGAAGCTGCCCACCCGGGTCCCCAGAGCAGTGCTGTCACTGTGCTCTGCAGAATGGCCCCTGGAGCAGCACGGTCGCTGTGTTCTGCAGAGTGGCATTTTTCTTGGAACCCAGCTGGGGCAAGTTCACCAAAGGGAAGCAAGTCATCAGGGAAGGCGGTGTGAACAACTGGCAGCCTCTGTTTCCTACACTGAGAACCTGAGCTGAACCAGGAGGCTGCTGGCCAGTGCCGGCCCCAACCCCCAGAGGGGCGCCTGCCCAGCTGCAGCCCATACTGGGCAATGGCCCCTGAGAAGGCAGCCCTAGTTACCCTCAGGAACCTAAGCAGTACTCAGGACACAGAGAATTGTGACTGCCACAGCAAGGCTCAACTATGAGCAGGACCCCTTTGGCAGTGGACTTGTTTTTGCAGGTGCTTATTTTCAACACACCGTGTTCCCCCTCTTAGGCAGCATTGCCCACGCTCCCTCTCACCTCCAAGCCTGTCAGCCCCAAATTATGAAAATCTGCCGAAAGGTGTCCTTAGAACCAGGGGTGCACTTTCTTCTTTTCTCAAAGAACCCTTCAGATGTGAGTATCACTGAGGCTAGTAGGGAGGAGGTCATTTCCAAGGGCAAAGGTGGGCCTGCTGGTACTGCTCTTTGTATTTCTGTATTTGAATCACCTTCCACTGCCAGAGACGTCGTCCTCTGACATGAGGGGCAGGGTGGAGCAGCTTTGAGTAACTTGAAGTTTGTTCCCCTCAAGGATGGCATTGTGGTGTCAGATTAGTCCTCGGGCCTTTCCAGGCCGCACACTTCCCCTCTGTGACAGAGCCGTCAGTGTACCCAGCACCACGCCACGGATCTGAACCGCCTTGGAAGGACCTTGCGCTCCATGTTTGAAAGGCAGCAAAGGCTGAGTGTGTTCTCAGGGTGTGACTGCCCCAGTGGAAGGAACTCATTCAAAAGCCTACAGAAGGCTGGCCAGCCTCCCAAAGACAGAAGTGAACCTTTGGCAGAGAGACGTGGACACCGGGCAGAGCTGGCGTTGGTCTAACTCTAGCCACTGCTAAAGGCCATCTCGGGTCTCTGAGAGGGAGTTGAGGGAAAAGCCCGAAATTAAGATGAGAGGTGGCAAGGGGCAGGATAACGGCCGGTGTTCCGGACGCGGCCAGCTCCATCCCAGCACTCACTGGCCCACGGCCGGGGGCAAGTCGTCTGGACACCCTAGTCGTTCCTTTCCTCATGTTTTGTTCTTCCAACTGTGGTTTTAAAAAAACCCTGCACATAAATTTACCCCTTTAATAGTGTCTAACTGTACAGCACGATGTCGTTAGCCATATGCCATGCACAGTGTTATGGAACAGATCTCCAGGACTTTTCCGTCTTGCTTTATTAAAATTTGAAGCCCATTCAGCAGCTCCTCGTTTTCCCCTCCCCACAGGCCCTGGCAACCACCATTCTGCCTTCTGTTTCTACGAGCGTGATCACTTTAGACACCTCACGTGAGTGGAATCACGTACCATTCATCTTTTCGTGATTCGCTCAATGTAGCATGACGATGACCTTAAGTTGTGTCCATGTTGTAACGTGAACCAGGCTTTCGTTTGTTAAGGCTGAATAACATTCCATCACATGCATTTCCCACATTCCCCCTGTCCACTCACCCACTGATGGACACTTAGGATGCTTCCATAATCCTGGTTATTGTGAATAATGTTGCAATGAATGTGGGTGCGCAAATATCTCCTGATATTGACCAGATCTTGTTTTTAATTTTGGGGGGTACGTACCCAGAGTGGTATTGCTGGGTTACATGGGACTTTTATGTTTAATTTTTTAGACACCTCCATGCTGTTTTCCATAACGGCTGCACCATTTTATAATCCCACCAACAGTGTGCAAAAGTTTCAATTTCTCTGCATCCTCATCAGTATTGACTGTTTTGTTTTATTTTGTTTTGTTGACAATGGATGTGAGGTATTATCTCATTGGGGTTCTTATTTGCATTTCCTTTATGTTTAGTGATAGTAAGCATTTTTTCATATGTTTTTGGCCATTTACATATATTTTTTTAGAAGTATCTATTCATTTGCTCATTTTTAAAAATAATTTACTGTTCTTTGAATACAATTATCTCCATTTCCCCCACCACCACTTTCCCCCGCCTGACCACCCCAACCTCTCACCCTCAATCTTACCCCCTTTGGCTTTGTCCATGGGTCCTTTATACATGTTCCTTGATCACCCCTTCCCTTCTTTACCCCATTATCTCCCTCCCACCTCCCCACTGGTTACTGTCAGTTTGTTCTTTATTTCAATGTCTCTGGTTATATTTTGCTTGCTTGTGTTATTGATTAGGTTCCACTTATAGGTGAGATCATATGGTATTTGTCCCTCACTGCCTGGCTTACTTCACTTAGCATAATGCTCTCTAGTTCCATCCATGCTATCTCAAACGGTAGAAGCTCCTTCTTTCTTTCTGCTGCATAGAATTCCATTGTGTAAATGTACCACAGTTTTTTGATCCACTCATTTACTGATGGGCGCCTAGGTTGCTTCTAGCACTTGGCTATTGTAAATTGTGCTGCTATGAATATTGGGGTGGATAGGTCCTTTTGATTTGGTGTTTCAGGATCCTTGGGGTATAATCCCAGTAGTGGAATTGCTGGTTCAAAAGGCAGTTCCATTTTTAGTTTTTTAAGGAAATTCCATACTGTTTTCCACAGTCTGCATTCCCACCAACAGTGCACTAGGGTACCTTTTTCTCTACAACCTCACCAGCACTTGTCCTTTGTTGATTCATTTACAATGGCCATTCTCACTTGTGTGCAGTGGTATCTCATTGTGGTTTTAATTTGCATCTCTCTGATGGCGAGTGATGCTGAGCATCCTTTCATATGTCTCTGGAACCTCTGTATGTGCTCCTTGGAGAAGCATCTGTTCAAGTCTTTTGCCCATTTTTTAATTGCATTGTCTTCCTGGAGTGAAGTTGTGTGAGTTCTCCATATACTTTGGAGAGGAAACCCTTGTCTGAGTTATCATTTGAAAATATATTTTCCCATATGGTTGGTTCCCTTTTCATTTTGCTCATGTTTTCTTGAGCCATGTAGAAGTTTTTTATTTTGATGAAGGCCCCCCTTTTTTTTTTTTATGTCCCTTGCTCTAGGGGACATATTGGCGAAAATATTGCTGCATGGAATATCTCGAATTTTCCTGCCCATGTTTTCTCCTCTATGACTTTTATGGTATCATGACTTATATTTAAGTCTTTTATCCATCTTCAGTGTATTTTTGTATATGGTGTAAGTTGGTGATTGAGTTTCAGTTTTTTGCATATAGCTGTCCAGATCTCCCAACACCATTTGTTGAAAAGGCTATTTTTACTCCATTTTATGCTTCTGCTCCCTTTGTCAAATATTAATGGACTATAGAGACTCGAGTTTAATTCAGGGCTCTCTATTCTGTTCCATTAATCAATGTGTCTGATCTTATGCCAGTACCAGACTGTTCTGATGGCCACGGCCTTGTACCATAGTTTGATGTCAGGTATGGTGATCCCTCCTACTTTGTTCTTTTCTCAAAATTGCTGCAGCTATTCAGGGTCATTTATGGTTCCATATAAATTTTTGAGACATTTATTCTATATCTGTCCTTTGCCCATTTTTAATCAAGTTATTTGTCTTTTTGTTATTGGACTGTGGGAGTTCTTTATATATTCTAGATATTAATCCCTTATCTAATATAAAGTATGCATTTGTATTTTCTTCCATTCTGAAGATTGCTTTATTACCATGTTGATTATTTCCTCTGCTATACAAAAGTTTTTAAGTTTGATGTGGTACCAGTTGTCTATTTTTGCTCTTGTTGCCTACATTTATGGTGTCATATCCAAGAAATCACTGCCTATCCCAATGCCATGAAGTGTTTCCTGATGTTTTCTTCTAGGAATTTTATAGTTTCAGGTCTTACATTTAGGTCTCCAACCCAAAATTATTAGTTCTAAGAGTTTCTTTTTTATCTTTAGGGTTTTCTACATGTAAGATGATGTCATCTGCAAACAGAGAAAATTCTACATTTTCCTTTCTGGTTTGAATACCTTCTATTTCTTTTCCTTGACTAATTGCTTTGGCTAGAACTTCCAGTACTATGTTGAATAGAAGTAGTGGGAGTAGGTATCCTTATCCTGTTCCTGATCTTAGAGAAAAAGCTTTTAGCTTTTCACCATTGAGTATGATGTTAGCTGTGGGCTTTTCATTTATAACCTTCACAGTGTGGAAGTTGTTTCTTCCTATTCCTAGTCTGTTCAGTATTTTTTATCATGAAAGAATTTTAAGTTACATCAGGTGCTTTTTCTGCATTAATTGAAATGGTTTTGTCCTTTATTCTGTTAATGTGATATATAACATTTATTAATTTTTGTATGTTGAAATATCCTTATAGCTGACAAATAAATCCCACTTGGACATGGTAGATAATCCTTTTGTGTGCTGTTGAATTTGGTTTGCTAATATTTTGTTGAGGATTTTCACATCAACATTCATTGGTGATAATGGTCTATAGTTATCTTTTCTTGTAATATATTTTCCCAACTTTGGTAACAGGGTAATGCTGTCCTCCTAAAAGGAATTTGGAACTGTTTCCTTCTTTTCAATATCTTGGGAAGAATTTGAGAAGGATTGATGTTAATTCTTTAAATGTTTGGTAGAATTCTCCAGTAAAGCTATCTGGTCCTGGGTCTTTGTCTGCTGAGAAATTTTTGACTACTGATTCAATCTCATTACTAGCTATAGGTCTATTCAAATTAATTCTTCATGATTCAGTCTTGCCAGGTTGTATGTTTCTAGGAAAGTATTTTCTAGGTTATCCAACTTGTTGGTTTTTAACTGTTCATGAGAGTCTCTTTTGACACTTTGTAATTCTGTGGTATCAGCTTTAACATCTGTTCTTTTATCTCCAATTTTAGTTGTTGTCATGTTTTAAAGAAGACTATTGAACTAGATGATCTCCACGAGCTTTCCAGATCTGAAATTCTTTGACAACTCAAAGGAATATAAAAAATACGTTATAAAATATTTAAGAAAGACAAAATGATTTAAAATGTACAATAAATACTCACCCAGCTCAAGAAATAAAAGTTTTCAATGTAACACACAACCTTCTGTGTATCTTCCCCCAAGTGTGTCCTCCATCCCAGAAGAGCCCACCATCCTGAACTTTGTGCTTTTCATCCTCATGCATTTCTTTATACTTCTATTATATACATATACATGGATCCTTGAGAATCACATGGTAGCTTTGACTGCTTTTAACTTTATCTCAGTAATATCGTACTGTATTTATTGCTCAACAAGTGGCTTTTGTTCTCTTAACATTTTTGTGACCTTCCTCCATGTTGATGTTTGTAGCACTTGTTCATTTTCACCCCAGTTTAGTACTTAATTATATGAAGGTGCCGCAACTTGCTTATGCACTGTTGTTGGACGTTATTTCCATTTTTTAAAATAAATAATTTCCTTCCAAATATCCATCTACATATCTCCTTTGCACTTGTGTGAGGCTTGTTCTAATACAGAATGCAAATCTTCACCCTGACTAAATAATGCCAAATTTTTCTCTAAAGCACTTGAACCGATGTATACTCCCACCAGCAGGCGCATGATTTCCCAGCGTTCAACATTCACACTATCACTTGCTGGTGTCAGATATGTGATATATTCTACCCAACCTGATGGGCATAAGTGGTGCCCTCTAGAGTTTTCACCTGCATTTTCCTCACAGCGACCTCGGAAGTTCATTCTGCACGTGTCTGGCAGCCATGCACATTTCCTCCTGTGGGAACTGGTTCTTCCTATTTTTTGCCTAACTTTGATTTTTAAACATGGATGGACTGTATTTACTCCCTATCCCAGGAAAGTCATAGATTGCATGACCAGACCTCACTACTGTGAATTGCACCCTTGAGGAGTTTTAACATAGCCCCACTTGTACCACAAGCATTTGTGGGCAAGCATCACGTTTCCTTAGGCTCATTCAACGTCACCTGCTCTTTTCGCACAGGCCAGTGCAGGTGGGGAACGTGGGCCTCCGGGTATAGGACTGAACCGGGATCCTCATAGCACTTGTTGCCAAGCTGAGGCTGATTCTGTCCAGATGGCCACCTGTGCCACCTGGTCTGGAGAGGCCCAAGCATGCACTGGAGGGAGGCCGCACACGCTACTTCTCCACAGAGAGAGTCGTGGAGTCACAGCTCATGCTCCAATACTTAGAATTTCCTGGGGCTTATGGAGAATTGTGTATTCCTGGTATTTTTCAAAGTTGCAAAATGCTAACATTTATTTGGGGACGTGTCACAAGTGAAGCCAAAGGAAATATGCCCAAGGTTGAATTTGAGATTTCTCTAACTGCAACTTTGGAGCAGAGCGTTTACCCAAGAAGGGTCAGCAGTGAAGGGGCAAAGAGCCTATCGTGTTAATTCTTGCTTAACTCTTCTCATTGCAAATGTATTTTGTCCACCAGGGATTTTAACAAGTCAGGCTACAAGAGGCATTGGGCACACAGGATAATTCAACCTCAGCTCGCAAAGCCATCTGGCCCTTGGTTTGTGTGCACCGTGGCTGCTGTCACAGCAGATTGTTGTCCCAGCTACAGTCAGGGTGGGTTGGTTTGCAAAGTGTAATGCTAACGTAGACAGGCAGGTCCACGGTGGATACCTTCCCGCTGGAAAAGACCACACTCTCATTGTCAGAGCTGGAAGTCAAAACATAGTTGTTGTGGATTTGGCATTGAGAAGCAGTTCATAAGACATGAAAGAGGCAGAGAAGAGAGGTTTTATTTTTCCCAGCTCCAACCCCCTTCAAAAATATGTGTACAAAAAAAAAAAAAAAGCCCTGGCCTGGTAACTCGGTTGGTGCCTCATCCCGACACACCAAGGTTGTAGTTTCGATCCCTGATCAGGGCACATACAAGAATCAACCAGTAAATGCATAAATGAGCAGAACAGCAAATTAATCTCTCTCCCCCTTCCTCTCTCTAAAATCAATTTAAAAATTTTTCACACACACACACACGCACACACATTAGTTTAGAAAAGTGTATCTAGCCAATCAGCCCTCATTCTACTGATTTTAGTTTGTCCTATGTCTGCTTCTAAGTAGTAAGAAAAGTTAAAAGTCAGGAGAATGAAGAACAACAACAAAAACAAAGCAAGAAAAAATTTAACTATCAGGCCTGGAATTTATAAAGGAATAAATAAACATGCTTACCAGCAGATTAGGAAGCAAGCCAACCTACCATCAATATGCTAGTTAATTAGTGCATACTTATTAATGCAAAGTGTGGTGTGCACTCTGGGTCATGGCTTCCCTGGGCCCCGAGGGCAGGTATTTAGGACTACCCCACAGTCGTGCAGTTTTAGTTTTCAACCAGCATCTTAGGCCTAGCCGACAGAAGAAATATAGGAAAGGCAGAACTAAGAAGAGAACAAATAGAAGACTATGAAAGGACCTGGTTGGAGCGAATGTTTGAGGTAGCTGAACCTTGACCAATCAGTCCACTTGCAAATCTTTATGAAGGATCTAGTGCATGCTGCCAATGTCTATGCCTATTGGCAGTTCCATATGAGTATCTTCCCTCTGTGCTCCAGACTCCCCAGCTGTAAATCAGAGAGAATAGTAGTACCCACCTGGAAAAGCTGTTGTGTCAATTGGAATAACATAGTTTAAGCATGCAGAAGAGTACCTGGCGGGGTACTTATGCAAACAAGAGTGAGGAAGGAAACAAATCACAAGCATACAGAAACTGAACAACAATAAAGACATCAATACAAGAGATGTCAAAAGGGAGTGCATTATTAATTGCCAAACAAGTGTTTCTCACCCCTGAATGTCAAAACTGAGGGCACAGAGCTAAGAGAGAGCCAAAAGAGTTTGGTTTCTCTCACTAGCCAAGCACCTGCCTTCTGCACGTGTCTAAGAGGCTGCAAACTGGGTCCCTCCAGAGACACTATGAATCGCGATGGGGTTTTGGGAAAGAACCCAGAGCTGCCCCTCAGCACAGAGATGGCGCATCGAAGTGCTGGGGACTGCAGCCATGGTGCCGGACTGCCCAAGTTCAAAGCTCAGCACTGGCACTTAGTAGTTGTAGGCTCCTGGGAAGGGTATTTAACTTTTAAGTCTCAGCTTGCTTGTATGTAAATGAGGAATACTAATAGTATCTATTTCATAGGTTGGCATGAGGATTAAGCGAGAGTTTTCACATAATGCTTGTAATAGAGTACTTGGCATATATGAATTAAATTGTTCGTCTAGATTGAATGCTAAACCAGCTGCTTCTTCAAGATCCCCAAGGAAAGAAATTCCACAACCTGCTCTGGTGTTCCTGTTAGGAAATTCTTCCTTAAACAAACAAAAAAAAACTTGAGAGGGTTATTAAAGATTTACAACAACAACTCATTCTATAGATGAGGAAATTGAAGCCGGGAGAGTGTAAGCAACCTGACCAAAGACGAGCGGATGCTTGGCGGCAGAGTGAGGGGCTGGCTCCCGGGTGTCCTGATACCGAGAGCCACGCTCTCCTCACAAAGGCTGCATGTACCATTTGCTCCGCAGGCCCTCTCATCCTGCGCCCATGGAGACAGAGACCCTGTGGTCCGTGTGATTCCAGACTCTTAGGCAGAGCATTCTGAGTCCTCCACGGTCTGTCCCCTCACCTGCCTGTTGGGGCCCCCAACACACGGCATCTTTTTCCCCATGTGGGCTCTGGCCTAAGTGCAAAATAAAACAAAGGGTGCAAATATGGCCTGAACATCACCCCTTTGACTGATGCAGGCGAAGTTGGAGAACCCAGGCAACAGGAGAAGTCAGGAGTGCTTAGGAAAAATCCCCTTTCTTAGAAACCCAGAGTGGGAAAAGACTTCTAGTTTCACCTGTTTCTAACCAGCCCTCTCTTGCTCCCTACTCTCTGGCCCTACAAACTGCTGGAGCCGTTGACCCCACTCTCTTTTGGGTTCTGCCCATGGCATTCCTGTGGGGCAGAGTGCCTGTGCCCTCCGGGCCGCTCGTGTCGAGTGCCCACTCCTCCTTCAAGACTCGGTTCATGCACCACTTCCTGTATGAAGCTCTTCCTTCCTCTTGTCATGCCACCCTCAACACCATCTGGGGTAAGCAGCCACCTCCTTCTCCATGTTCCCATTGTGCCCGGCAGAGACTCTCTGCCCCTTTAGCATTTAGTGCCACTGAACTTCCCAAAGGCAAAGGCCACGTCGTGCTCAGCTTAGGTCCCAAGCCTTACACAAAACTCTGGGCATGGTAGGTCTTCAATGACTTTTTTTTAACCATCACTGAAGGGCATTTTTCCATTGCTTATTTAGAGAAAGGAAAGGTGTGGGGCAGGGGAGAGAGAGAGAGAAACATCGATCAGCTACTTCTTGCAGACTCCCCAACCAGGAACCAAACCCACAATGTAGGCATGTGCCCTCACTGGGAATTGAACCTGTGACCTTTCAGTGTGCAGATGACGCTCCAACCAACTGAGCCACATCAGCCTCAATAACTTTTTGTTGAATAAATGGGTGTTGAAATGTTTCTTTAGACATATTATATAACATTAGTACAAGTCCTTGCCCTCTTCTCTATTAAAAATCTTATTCTTTCATTTACCCACTAAGCACCCACAGGTGTGAGGCACTGTTAGGTACCACAGATATTCATAGTTTGTAGCCTCCCCTTTCTAGAATCCTGAGGTCTACTTGGAAAGAAGGTATGTTCACAAGAAACCATTGAGTGTGAGTATATGACTGCTACAAATACTTCTTTGTACACAATCTACAAAGCTAACTCTGCAGTCTGCCATCAACCTAATGACACCCTGTGGGTCTCGCTGGCCCCATCTGACTGCTCAGGACACCGAAAAGGTGACTTACCTAAACACACTCAGCTGTCAGGTAACAGAGCTGGAATCCAGGCACTGAGCTCCTAACCCAACGTGGTCTTCACATTAGGCAGCCCAAAAGAAGTGACAAAAGGGAGGGTGTTTGGCTCTACCATGAAGGGAGAGTGGTGTGTTCACCTGCGAGGGCCCCTGTCACCTTTGGCTAGGCTGAAAAGCCAGCGTGCGTGTCAGCTTCCTGAATCCCACACCCCCATGCTTTGCTCAAAGTCTGTCCGCTGATGAAGCCCAGGGTCTTCAAGTCAGACCAGTGGGAAAGGACAGAGGGAGTTTAGGGGCTGAGCAAAGCAGTGCCTAACGTGGAATGCTAGGTATCCCGGTCACTGAACGGACGGGAAGCTGAAAGAAGTGCAGCTATGGGCACCTGACATCAGTGTCTTCACTGATTGCAGCTATCCTAGCTCTGCAGCTGCGAGTCTGTATGAAAACATCTATATCGAAAATATTCCTTGAAGACTATGGGGGATGATGGTGGAATGAGCAAATTTGAGTGGGGACTGGGTCACTTTCTGACGGAAAGAGGGGTTATAATGAATGAGCCATGAGATAGAAACCATTCAGGTCTGACAGAGAGTGCTATTTGTCCCTCCACCTGAGCAAGTGACTGCAACTTTGCACCTATCTTTAGATTTCGCTGGAAGCGTACAGGCCTGCCCACGTCTTCTGCCTCACTGGCCTTGTCTGCCCTGGCAGGAATCCGGCTCACCCAGCAGCCTACCTGGAGGGGTGGCTCTTGACCAGGAATTTCATTATCCTCTGTGCTCCATGCTTGGTGGAAGGTGTGTTTGCTGATTCTGCTGTCAGAATGCTTGAGACATTTGGCTTGGCTTACTTGGGGTAAATCTGTCTTGCGATGTGCTTGTCCAATTGTCTGAAAAGACCAAGTGGGACCCACATTCTCCGCTGATGGGGTCAGCTCGCATGGTTGTCTGGGGACCTCACTGCTGGTCAGTGTCAGAATGTGACAGAATGGAGTCAGAGACTTATGTGATTGTGCCTCCCACCAGGTATCCAGGCTTTGGAGGGAGAAGACATGGCACTTCACCCACTCCCAACTGCAGAGGCCACCAGTGTTGACCTCTGGGTCCCACCAACTGCTAATGGCCAAAGGCACTTGAGGTCCTTTTGCAACAACCCTTAACAATCTTCTTCACTTTTCCCACCCCCGTGCTTCCTTCCTCATCTCCAGTTCTGTCAGATGACACGCAAAGGCAAGGGTGCCAACGATGCACTGAATACTAACTCGATCCCTTTACATGTATTATTTCATTTAGTCCTCATTCATAATAATGCAGTATCACTGTCCCAGTCAGTAAAAACTGACTCTCAGGGGTGAAGAAACCACTCCAACCACACACAGCTTCTAAGTGATAAAGCTGAGATTTCAGAAGCTTGAATCAAGGGCTCATGATCTTCCCAGCAGACAACCTCACACAGGAGGCCAGAAGGGGCTGCCAGTCGTAGGCACTTCCTGCCCTTACACCAGGTGGCTTGGCCTGGGCTGTTCAGAAAAACTGTAAAACAGCCATAATGGCCTGTGACCGCCTTCTCCCTTCGGGCCCACCCCCCTGTAAACAGGGAGAACTCTCCTCCCTGTGAGTGGAGAGGGTCGCTGCTGCTCCCCAATTGCTCGCCAACAAACCTCACCTATGGTTAGACCCTCACGGAGGAACAATGAATAGCAAGACGGAAAGGAACTCATGGTGTCAAGAAGCACCGGACGCCCAGCCGGACGCACCTCATTTGATTATCTGGAGCATTATCACCGCCTAACTCAAAGCTTGGGTGGCCTCCTGTCTCCACAGACTCTCCCACTGGCTTTTCACGATTTCCTTTCCCCACTGAGACTTCATTCTTACCTGGAGTCTGGCCTGATGAAGAGGCATTCCTTATCACAGGCCCGCAGCCCCTACCACGGACCCAGGTTAAGCCTACCCACTAACTGCCTGAAAGAAGTTTCTCCGGTGCCTTCCTTTTATCCTCTTCAGAAGCAGCTGTAAAGAACGTGTGTTGCCGGAATCCCGCTTGCCCGGTGTCCTGTCTCTAAGGCTGACTTTTCTGGCGTGCACTGGAGTGCTCCGCGCGCAGTTCTAGGCACCACGGGGTGAGTTCAGAGGGCAGGGTCCGGACGGGGAAAGCTCAGGAAATTGGGCACAGGAGGTCAGTTCTGGGACCAGGAAGGGACAGACAGTTAAATTCCCATTTTGAGACCCTTACTGTTCTGAAAACATAGCCGTGACAATTAGAACGCAAAAGGAGAACATTAAAAAGGAAAAGCTGTCCTCTAAACTCAGATATTTCCGTGCAACAGGTATTTAATACAAAGGTAAAGTAACAGAGATGTAAAATACATAAATAAAATCAAATAAAACAATAGTGAGTGAACACTACACTGGTTATAGTTAAAGAGAGAACTGGTGAATTGGAAGACAGTTCTGAAGGATTCACTCGGAGCACAGTTCAGAGAGATAAAGAATAAATATGAAGAAGCTGTCAGAAACAGGGAAGGTAGACTGAGAAGTTCTAACACGTGTCTAATCACTTCAGCTAAGAGAAAGGGTGGCTGGGGAGAAGCAGGACTTGAAGAAGCAATGGCTAAGAAGCTCTAAGAAGTGAAGCAGGTTATGAATCTTCAGATTGAAAGCACATACTGTGTTCAGAACAGCATTAAAACAACAACGGCTACTTCACGACGTGAACACCGAAGATAAGGAGAAACCTCGGCCTGGGTGTGCTGGGGTTAGGGCAGCAGGGATGGGCGCCTGTCTGCAGACGTCCAAAAGCCGTGTCCTGAAAGAAGAGGGAGTTAAAATGCCTCTCAGTCTCTCGGAGGGCGACCCCACATCTAGAAGTAGAAATCACGGAGGAGCAGACGGTACGTGACTTAAAGGAAGAACTTCTAATAGTGAAGGCTCTCCAGACGCAGAGCCTGACAGCCGCAGGGAAGCGAGTTCTCGGGCACGAGGAAGCCTCCCCCCCCACACAGAGCCCCCACTGCCATGGGCCCTGCGGGGGGGTAAGCAGACATGCGTGGGACTGCATGATGGCTGGGGCCTGGGTGGCGAGACCCAGGCACCGGAGCAGCTCAAACCCTGTGAGAGATGGGGCTCGACGGGTGCAGGAAAGTGGAAAGAAAAGAGCAGTGTGTAAAGGAGACGTGCGTGTGTGTGGTTTTGTTGTTGCTGTTGTTGATTTACCTCTGTAACGATTTGCCTAGGTCTGTCCTCTTGCTTGTCATTTTTGAAATTTACTATTACCTTTCCTGAAATTCTATTCCACAACCTTCCTAGGAGTCAGGCGACTTTCTCTTTCATCAGCCAGGTTCTTCCCCCACCTGGATCTTTCACCAGAGCTACTCACCATCTTGGAACTGCCTGGCCCCATCACCATCTCCAGAGGAAATTAGACAGCCAACAAAACCCAGCGATTTCCATCTAGGAAGGTGTCAGGGGGAGATGTCTATTTCTGAGCCCTCTGCCTTTACTGAATCGCTGATGGAGAAGACAGTAACTGCTCTGAAGTCATGACAACCCAGATCAAAAGACTATTATATAAGGCTCTGTTATATACACTAACTTCACTTAATGTTCACACAAGAAAGGTAAAGCAGTCATTTATCACCACCACCAGGAAATCAAGGATCAGAAAGGTTACATAACACATCTGTGAACAAAAAAACAGCACTCGGCAACAAAGCAAGTGCCTGAGTCTCCAAGTCAAGAGGCAGCTGATCACCCCAGATGGCTGAAGCCGTCTGGTGCAAGACGAAATTGAGAGAGGGTTCCAGTGTCCCGTGCTGCCTTCAGGGGGCAACGCATCGTACCTGCCTGCCGCCTGTGCTGCCCAGAGTGGGCTCTGTGTGCCTCTAGCACCCTCCCTTGGACACCCAAAAGAGACACTCCCAGAGAGCCAAGGTCAAGGGAGAGATTAGTGCAGCCCTGAGCCCTGCCCCAGCCAACAGCAGGTGCTCCATAAGTGTGAACTGCTCGCATCAGAATTACAGCCCAGACCCTCAGGGCCAATGGGACTGACAGAGGAAGCCTCCCGCATACCCCCCACCCCCACTCTGCTTCAGCTCACACAGCCTTCCTGTGGCTCCTGAAACCCAGCGAGCTCACTCTGGCCTTGAGTGTAGAACTTTCCTCCCCCACCCACTCTCCCACTCCTTCAGGTCTCTCTCAGCAAGGCCTTCCCAGGTCACCCCATTTCTCATCCCAGCCCCACTCCAGCACCCCTTAGTTCCCATCTCCATTTTACTCCTTCCCCTGGTGCTCAGGATCATCAACATATAGTATAGTTTATGTATTTATTGGTGGGTTATCTGTCTCCTCGACCAGGGCGTGTGCCCCCTGAGGACAAAGGACAAAGGTCTTTAACATGCTTTGTCCTGTAGGATCCCCAGCACCCAAATGAGGGCTGGCCGTGTTCCACCTCAAGATGTCTTCGTTGAATGAATTCATTTATAACATTGTTTCTCTGAACTGCCAGATTCAAACAACTTATATAAGTCAGTTAGTTCATAAGCAGGGACTTTCAGGACATTATCTTGTGCACCAATAATGAACTACCGAAATTATTTTTACTAAGTCATTTAAACCTAGGCTTGCCTCAGGTTAAGCCGTGGACCATCCAAACCTCAGGTGGAGGGAAGGAGCCCGACAGAGCCCTGTCCGTCATCCCGAAGGTATGTGGGGAGGGAGTGGGGGCTTTGCTGAGTGGAAGTTACAGCAGGAGGCCTGGGACTCAAAGAGAAAAGGACCAGAGGGAGAACACCAATCTGTCAGCGTGGAAACTGACAACCCACATTCGGTCGAGGGCTGTGCTGGGCAGTGTGGGTCAGAGGAGGTTAATCCCAAGGAATTAACCGTGGGGGAGGGGTGGGGGGCAGAGAAGCACACAGGGGAGAGGGGAGGGGCTGAACTGTGTTTTACATCAGCGCCAGGGAGCAGGGCCTTCAGAGGAGGCTGGGGGAAGGTGGTCCTGCAGCTGACCCTGAAAGGCCAGTGGGTATTCAGCCCCAGGAGGGAGGGGACCAGGGCTGCTTGTTCCAACCTGGGCCAGCAGAACTGGGCCTGCAGAAACAGGGCCCAGGGTGCCACAGCACAAAGCTCTGTGCTGGCAAATCTAAAAATACCCGCCCTCTGTATTTTCTCTCCTACCTTTCTTCTCACCCTCCTTCCTCTTTTCTGCCTTCTCTGACTCTCCTTTATCCTTTCTGGCAGCCCTTGGACTCACTGGCTGCACCCCCCTCAGGGGGTCTCCCCCACCCCCGCTGGGTGGGCCAGAACCTTGCTGGACTGACTCCCTGCTGTTCAGGTACAGGTTGGCAGCGGATCCGAAGGCCCAGACCCCCTCTGACTCACTTCTTTTAAATGCCAATTAACAGGTGTCAGCAATGCTGGCCGCACTCAGACACCCAAGTCTGCATGACAACTCGTCTGCTTTGGCCCTCCCCCCTCGAGCACGAATATCGTGGTGTTTGAGCCCTCGGGCCTGCAGAGTTTAGGGGTGTGCAGTCAAGATCTCCTCATTGGGCTGGTGCTTGAAGTGCTTCCAGAAAGCCGGGGGACTCCTGCGCTTTCATGTGCGCCCAAGCGCAGGCTGCCCTGGCTCCGCGAGGGGCCCCTGGGGACCGCGGGCTGGTGTGAATCTCAAACGGCAAGCTGACATTCCGGTTGGGAGTGTGACAGTGCATGCCTGGGTGATGATGCCAAGGCGGCAGGTGACAGGGGTCCATGCAGAGGGGGAGAGTGACAGGAGCAGCTTCCAGTTACATGTCCTCAGAGCTCGGAAGGATGGAATCAGGGTCGGGGGAGTGGTTATGAAATGACATGACAAAATCCGATGCTCTGATCAAACGAGACCACTGAGGTGGGGTGTTCGGAGCACAGATGATACCGGTGTTCCCCACAGGAAGCATCCAGCGTGGGCTAATCTGGGATTAATGACATTGCGAGCCAGAGAACAACCACCGTCCGACACACAGAGCCAGTCAGACGCAGGGAGAAAGTGGGCATCCATTTAACACACCCTGGAGCACCCTAGAGCCTCCCGAAGGAACTGTCATTTGGGGTGCTCTCCCCTGCCCCCCACCCCAGGCCTCATGCCGGCCACTGAGTTCTGACTCGGGGTAAACATCTGAAAACAGAGCGGCTGCCAGGGAGCAGAAAAAAGAGGTGAGGGTGGGGCATGGCGACAGGAAGAGCTCAAAAGATTCTCAAGTTGGGTGACTACCAAGGTTGGCTTGTCCCAGAGAGCAGTTGGGCCCGGGCCCGGCGGGCTGGGGGAGCAGATGTTACATGGGCTTCTGCCAGTGGGGGGCAGCACTTCCCCCGCCTTTTCCACCACACCTCAGGCTCTGCTCAGGGTTGAGATGCCAGATGCGGAAGAGTTTACCCGACCTTTGATCAACTTGGTTCCCGCCCCCAACCCCCAGAACCCTATCAAAGGGCTTGACCAAACTTCCTCATCTGCTTTGGGGTCTGCACAGCATGTTGGAAAAACTCACAGGAAGAGGCCTGATCAGGGGAACTACTGAGAGGACCCCTTTGTGATCAGCCTGGTTATGCTTTTGTGATCACTGTTCTAGAAACTCCAATGAGGAAAACTTTCCTGATTCCCCCAGCTCTCTCCCCACTTGTCATGGAAGTCCTGAATATTTGTGGGGACCACTGCCCAGAGAGAGGCAGTCAGGCCGAGAAGAACGCATACTTCCTTGGTGGCTCGGCCCGCCCCTTGGCCCCTTAACCTTCCGCTTACACTGCTCCTGGTTCTCTCAGGCTTGTGCATGTCCCACAATCTTATCGAGATGACAGAGTACGGTCAGTGAACTCGACCTTGGGAATAGTTCCTCCTCCCTGAAGTAGACCCCCACCTCTGTGAGCAGACACACATGGCCTTTGCCCCTTTGCTCCCCGGTCCCCCAATGACCAGAGGGGAACAGAGTCCACACAGCTGTCACCAGCCCAAAAAGTGCCCTGATGAGCCCGAGGCGGATCCCGCGGATGACATGAAGTCCTCCCCTCAAATGTCAGTCACCTGCCCTCTAAGCGAAAGCCAGGGGCCCGCAGAGGTGAAATAGGAGAATTTCACAAGGATGAGGTCAGTTTTTCTGAGGTCATTTTCCAATGAAGACAGAAGGCAAATCATTTTGTCCCACAGAAGAAAGCAATTTTGTCTCTGCTCCACAGAGGCCAGATGCCCAGAGCTGTGAGCTCCAAAGGCAGTGTGGACTTTAAAGGCTGCAGGTGGGGTCATTTTTATTGTACAGTGCACCGTCCCGGGGCGGCCAAAGGGGAGTGTCAGAGCCTCAGGTCTTGGCCCTGTTTGCAGCGGGCCACTGGGCAGACATTTCGCTGATCATAATCACTTTTATATGTAACTGGACCTTAACTCATCTGATAGTATGAACTGCGGAAGGGCGGCAGAGATTAGAGAGCTATGTCTGTAACTGACGATATCTGCGCCTGGCGCGGGTTTGTGGGGAAATTAAAAATAAAATAAAGCTCATCTGAAAACTGCGTGGACTGGAATCAGCCGTCTCCTGACGGGTCACACATGGAACTTGTCGGAGATGACCAGGACAGAAAAGTGAGACGCGGGCAGCGGTGCGGGCCTCGCTGTCGGCCAGGCTCCGGGGAGCCTGTCACGACTTATAATGGATTATCTCAGGAAACAGTCGAGGACGGCTCGTGTGCAGGAGCCAGCAAAGGCTCCTTTGGTTTAAGGAAAAAAGCCCAGAAAACATGCTTCCGAAAGGCATGACGCATTGATTGTGATTTGTTCTACAAGACACTGACTGCCTCGACTTGGTTTGAATTAACTCATCCAACCCTTTGCTACGAACGTGGCGTTTGAAGACAGCCAACATCTCCGGGCCAGGTAGATGGCACCCCTTCTAGGGCTGGTGTTAGGGCCCTCACTTGTATTTGTTACCAAAGATAGTTACTGAAATGCACTGGAGTTTTTACAGTTTATACTCTGAGTTTCAAAAACTGGGGCTCACACACACGCACACACACACCCCGCAAAGGGTTGTTCCCTCTGTGAGCTCCCTTTCCTTCCAGCACTGCACGCAATGCCCACTTCACTGGGCTTCATCAAACGTCCCGGCTCCACACCAACTGCATCTACTGCACCGAGCAGAGAAAGGGCAGTGGCCCTTGTTGACACTTCCCTGGGCAACGTGCCAGCACACTATGCGGATTCTCTCACCTTCACAAAGGCTCTCGGTGATACTGTCATTCTACTGATTTTACTGGCGAGGCAACTGAGACATGAGGAGACCGCATGCCTGGCCAAGGCCTACCATCCGGTAAGTGGCCTAGGGGAGCTGTGACCCCAGATCACTGTGGCTTCGCGCCTGGGCCCGCGCACCCAGTCAAGGTGACGTCGGAACCCCACGGTCGCTGGGCAGGATCTGCAACAGCAGAAGAACTCAGATGCAGCAGTCAGCTCCATCTCAGCCCTTAACTCACCCAGCAGGATCCTCCAATCCAGGCTTCTTTTCCTGGAACAATTATAAAAGAAAATGCACTTCAAACTTGCAAAGGTGATAGCAATTGAACAACTCATTTTCCATTGTCAGCCCGGTTTCTCTGCCTTAGTAAAAAGTCTAATGGGACTTCTGCCAGGATGACAAAGACAGATAATGAAAGTCAAGCTTGTGCGCAAAGCTTCCTTGAGAGCTTGGTAATTAACAGCTTCGCATTGTTCTTGAATAAGTCACCCTTTTAGTGCACTGGAATAGAGACACAAATTCCGAAGCCTATCTGCTTTTCAGCCACACTCTGCATGAACACAGCCTCTAGCTTCGCATTCAGGAGAACTAAATGTCAGCCTCTGTGGAAAGAAAGACCAAGAGGGAGATGTTTTGTCCAAAATGGATCCAAACATTTAGTGCCTCCGAAGTGAGACAGGAACTTTCACACCGAGTTTCCCAGGAGGGCTGTGAAGGGGCCTAGTTCTCAGGGTTGAAAGGAAGGGCTGGCCAGAGCCTGGATGCTAAACATAGTCACAGGCCTCCAGCGTGACCACCGATGCCACACAGCGAAGGAGTGGGTGTGTATGAGTGTGACTCTCTGGGGACAAGTGCAGTCTGTCCCTCCTGTCCTCGGTGGAGCAGAGGAAGCAGGCGCCACCTGCTGTTAAGAGGTTTTTTTACTCCTGCCTAACAGATGCATGAAGTCTGCCTCTGGGGTGAAAGGAGAAAGGAACATTTAATGGGCACCTACTATGTGCCAGGCACCGCACGAGGCACACGTTCAAATCTCAGTAATCCTCGTCACAACTCTCTGAGGTGTCATTCCCTTTTTAGAGATGAGGAAACTGAAACCAAGAAGGGTTGGGGTGCTTGCCAGACGTTACATAACCAGCACGTAGGCAGAGTCTCAGATCCAAGTGCATGCGCCTCAGCCGGGAAACTGAACTCTTTGTCCCCTGTTCAGATGTGACTGTCCCTCTGAAAGGTGGCACCTGGGGCCCTCTCAGTCGTCTACACTGTAGTGCAGTGAACTGATCTTACTCTCTACTAAGAGACAGGTCGCTTAAGAAGCCTGAAGGTCCTGGATTCTCCAGAAGGGAAGCAACAGTGCAGAAGAGAAGGGACAGGGATGGCAAAACACCCACCAGCCGCGTCCCCGTTTTGCCCAGCCCTGAATACCTCTGGCAGTCTTATCAGCGCAGGTGAAAGGGGATGAGCAAGATGGGGCAGACAGTGTGTTTACGCAGCTCCCGTTCCTGAAAAGACAGCAAAGAATGCAAATGCTGGTAATGTCCCTCGGGTGCAGACTTCGAGAGGGAGGGAGGGCCTTCTTTTTAATGTAGCAGAGCACAGCTCAGGGTGCAGAAGCCGCTGGCCTGACCCAGGCCAGCGCACGGACACGGGTGTGCAGGCCCAGTGGGTCTGGGAACTGTTCCTCCCCGTCCCGCTCCGCGTCACACCGCAGCCCCTGGGACACAGCGTCATGGGTCACAGACAGCAGTGGGGCTGTTTTCTCCCTTCCGAGCTGTGGCCCCCAGCCTGCCACTGCCCCACTCTGTTGCTACATTTGTAAAATAGAATTCAGAATGCCTGCCTGCTCACAGGGTTGTTGCGAGAATTCACAATGATGTGCAGGGAACTCTTAGTAAGTGGTAACGAAGTCTACCACATAGGCAGCACTCAGGGTCCATGGGGATTTTGATCAGAAAGCTCTGGGGCCAAGCTGACCTTAGCCATCAACAAAACTTTCAGTTGCTACACAGTGAGAATGGAGCATGATGGGAAGGGCTTTTGGCTCCAAACAATGTCCTTTACCCAAAAGCCACGACGTCTGGAACCGCACATTCGGGACATGTCCTCTGGCATCTCCCTGTTCTTCCTTGCACTCCTTTGACGGGTTAGCACATTCAGCTGGCGGTCACCAAAACCGCTGCCTGTCGGGGCTGTCTGGGGAGTTGTTGCATGTTCAACTGTAAGACCATTTTACAAAGAGAAACCGTCAATCACTTTCCTATACAAATTTTTCACTCAGTTTTGGATTATTTTAGATACTCTGCATTTTCCTAGAATTTTATTTCAATTTATCAACAGGCTTTTTTAGCTGTGTCTATTTGCATTACTATAGTTTTTTAATGGTTGCTCATGGATTAAGATGCCTATTATTAATACTTCATAGTCTCCTTAGAACTAATGTTTTTGTATGTTGCAACTCTATAGGTCAATTCCCCCCACCCTGCACTGTGTGCTGTAGTGGTCATATGTATCTCACCTTCTGTATGTCACGCATCAACAAGACAAGGTTAAAATGTTACGATTTTTGCTTTAAGCAGTCAAATGTCTTTAAAAAAAAAAAATAGGAGGAAAGTCTGGTATATCTGGCCAGACATTTACCATTTCTGATGTTCCTCACTCGTTCCTGGAGATCCAAGTTTGCCTCTGGTATCCCTTCCCTTCAGTCTGATGAACCTCCTTTAGATTGCTCCTGCAGAGTGGTCTGCTGATGACAAAGCCCCTTCGTTTTCTCCGGTCCGAGAAAACCATTCTCAAAGGACATGTTCACTGGATACAGGTTTCTGGCTTGACAGGTTTGGTTTGTATGAATCTTTGTGTTTCTTTCACTGCTTCGAAGATGCTGCCTCCTTGTTTTGTTAGCTGCAGTTTCTGATGAAGACAGCAATCATTTCTAATATTGTTCTCCTGTATGCAATATGTCGTTTTCCTCTGTTTTCAAGAATTTTCTCTTTTCGAATTTTCCCCTTTGTCTATTTCAGCTTTATGTCTTCAGAGTTCTGGGCAGAAAACAGGAGTGGCCGCACGTTAGCATTTGAGCTGGAACAGGGGGATCTGAGATTTTTACATCTTCATCCATGACCAAGGATGTAGAGGGGCGCTCAGGACTACAGAAAGGCAGGCGGGGAAGAAGAGCCTGCCAACCCACTCCTGATGTCTGATTGGTCTTGGGTCATTTTGTTTGCATCTTAAAATAATTTCTGTGTTGTTGGTTTTTTTGTTGTTGTTGTTTTTTTTTTTTGAAGTCTGTACACATCTTTTTCTAAAAGACCTACGAAAGGTCTTTGCTGAAGCACCAGTGACAAGAGACTGGGAGGATGCAGCCTGGCTCTGACATGAAAGGAGGGGTGTAATCAATGAGACCGGAAGAATGGAGCTGTTCTTCTGAGATACTATAAACGGACTGGAACTAAAGTATTTCCAAATGGAATCACGTCTACAGGATTGACGGTGAAATCGCACATGTGGCAAAGACCTCTCCCACAAAGGAGCTTTCCTCCACGCTGACAAACTGCTTTTCACGACCACTTACAAAACCTGGATATTGTTAAGTGGTAGCAAGGAAATGTCAAAGGGAAGCTTAGCTATAAGCATTGGCACTAGCGAGCTCCTGTGTGCTCCAACTCACCAAGCTGGGGAGGACAATGGAGCAGGAGGATCAGGTCATTGGTCTGCCAACTGTTCCTGATTACAGCAAACAGGTGAGCCCCCATCCGCCCTGCTTTCAGAAAGATAGGTTCCCCCAGCTCCAGCCAAACAGACTGACTGCCTGTTTTTGGGACATGCCCTGTGGGTTCACAGCACACTGTGAGCGAAGCCCAGAAGGAGCCCTGCAACGTGTTCTAGGCTGTGAGTAAAGCAATGTATCTGGAGGGCCCGGAAATGTCTACTCTCCAAGAAAATAATGGGAGATGAATGTACACACTTCAGTTATTTGTGCATAGGCTTTGCCTCCTAGGTTTGAAGCTCTGTTAAAGTCAGGCTTGTATTTTCTCCTAATTTTTTGTTGCCCACAGCATTTAGCATAAAGCCTGGACACAGTAGGTATTGGATAAATATTTCTTGATTTCAGCCCACTTAACTTATTCTAGTTTCCATATTTATTTCCATCTTCTGATTCAACTCCATCATCATTCCCACAGATGAAATAATCCTGTCTTCTAGCTGCAAACTTCAGGAAGAAGACAAGGTTTGAGAGGATGGCCCCACTGGGTTCCCTAAGATCAAACACTAGCAAGAACCACTGTGACATTTAGAAACCCATCGTGGTGGGCAGAACAACGGCCCCACCAACGGCAGGGACATCCTAATTCCCCAAACCTGTGCATACATTACTTTACGCAGCAATGGGAACTTCTCAGAGGTGATTAAGGACCTCAAGATGGGGAGATTATCCTGGGTTGTACAAGGTAGGTGCCATAGAATCGCTTTAGATGTGAAGAGGGAGACAGGGAAGTCAGTATCAGAGTGATGCGGTGTGAGAGCAACTCAACCAGCCATTGCTGACTTTAAGGATGCAAAGGGGCCATGAGCCAAGAAATGCAGGCCTCCTCCAGAAGCTGAAAAAGAAAAAGAAACGGATTCTTCCCTGGAGCCCCTAGAATGAATGCAGCCTGCCAACATCTTGATTTAAGCCCCCTGAAACCCATCGCAGACTTCCAACCTCCAGGACTGTAAAACATGGATTTGTGTCGCTTTGAGGCCACCAGTTACAGAAGCGATGGAAAACTGTACACCCATCTAAGTGTTCACTTCTTTCCTAAGACTCTTCCGATTCTACTGAGCTACCAACTCTACTTGAAAAGAATGTTCCGTAAACCAAGGAACTTCTGAATGCATTACTTGGTTTTCACACTAGTTTCCTCTTTGTCCCTAATTATCAGCAGATGCGAAACCACCAGTAGGTGCCACATGTGTCTAACACGGGGTGTGCCGGCCTAAAAGTGTTTCAGTTAGAGGTTTCACGTTTTCTGAACAACTTATTTTTCTCTACTTGTTTTATTGTTTAAGGTTACAATTTGGCATTTTGTGCGATGGTGACAGCCCAGCCATGTATCAACTAGTACAGCACGGACTGCCACCAGTAACAGAATGGACGCTGGCTGACACCGTCTAGCAGCGCACGCCGGGTGAAAGCAACCCCGACGCTGAGTGCCCTAAAAATGACAAATATCTTCTCTTACATACAGAGATGCATAGGGTCTAACGGCTCCATCTTTGCTGTTTCTAGCACCCCTATTCCCAGTGCCCCATTAGAACCCATCGTACACAGGGCTGGGCAAAAGTAGATTTACAGGTGTTCTTACGGAAAATAATACAATTATTAATAAATAATAGCACTAGGATAAATTCCATGTGAGCAAAAGTAGGTTTACAGTTGTTTGTATGGAAAACAACACAACAGTTATAAGAATAAACTCTGTGCTTCACCTACTCACAGCTGTAAACCTGCTTTTGCCCACCCCTGTACAACATGGCCTTGCATAAATCCTAGTGAAAACTTCTACTCAGAAATCATCAAAATAGCTGGGGAAGTGAATTTCAGAACTCTGCACTTGCCACCAAAAGTCTTTGAAGTACAAACTAAAGAACCAGCATTGCTGGCAGAAATGCGCAGGTAATTAATTGTAGATGCCACCAAGGAAAAGTACCTAGAAGAAGAAAGACCCCAAGGAAACTGCGTCTCATCCATCAGATTAGTGTTTCCTAAATCAACCCAGACAACACGGATAACGATCTGCTGAGTCGTCGGGAAGCGAAGATCAAAGGGGATATTTAGGCGTTGTTGGTGCCAATTCAGGGGTGCCTGGCGCTACACTCAGTAGTTGGGAACCCGGTCTCCGTGGGTGGGTAGTGACGGGGGAAATCTATCAGTGCCTGAGAGAAACTTCTCCTCGGGGCCCAAGGCTGAGTGTGGCCAAAGTGGCCGCTGGGCCTCACCCCACCCTTGCACCCACTGTGGACCCCGTGGGGGCCCTGCTAACCCTGTACTGGCTCTTGCACGTCCAAGGCATTTCAGGGAGGCGGCTGCAGCAAACTGAACTGCCCGGGCCATGCGTGCTGCGCGTCCTTAGCGCCTCATCTTTTCTCTTCTAGATCACCACAAACACCAAGATGTGCAATTACTTTATGATTAGCGAGGTCCTTTCGAATCGTTAATGACTAAATAATAGACTTGTACCACTGCCAGTCTATTATCACTCTCCAATCAATTTATTTGCCAATCAAAACAGCAACTTCACTCACAAAATCTCTAAGAGGCACTTCCTGAGAAGACATGGAGGAAACAAACGCATATTACTAAGTCAAAGAAGTCAATTTTAAAAGGCCACATAGTGTATGGTTCCAACTGCATGACATCCCAGAAAAGGCAAAACTGCAGACACAGTAAAATGACCCGTGGTTTCCAGGCTTCAAGGGGAGGAGTGAATGGGCAGAGTGCAAAGGATTGTTAGGGCAGTGAAACTACTCTGTACGACACTGTAACGGCGCATACATGTCATTATGCATTCGTCAAATCCCACAGACTACATTACAGTGAACTCGAACGCACACTATGGATTTAAGGGGACGACATGTGGGTGCAGGTTGTCACAAACTGTACCACTCTGGTGTGGGATGGTGACAGTGGGGGAGGCTGTGCACCTATGGGGGCAAGGGCTCCTGGGAACCCTCTGTACTTCCTGCTCAATTTTTCTGGGCACCTAAAACTACTCTAAAAAATAGATTCCGTTTTAAAAAGTCACCTCCTCCAATACTTTTAATGGATCCTCTCCATATTTGTTACACATGTACATACAGAACTCCTTAGCCTGGCCCCAAACACCAACCACGGGTTGTCAACTTCTTCCTTCCAAGGAGAAGAGAGCTCCTGGTTTTCCCTGTACGTTTCCAGGGCTTCTTACATCCCCACAAAAACCTTGTCTCAATTATCCTTTCCTCTGTTTCCATGTCAGAGCCCTTCAAGGCCCGCTCAAACCCCAGGCTCTCCCCCATCCAAAGTTGCAGTTGCCACCTCTAAATGCGGACAACCAGCCATATCTCTGCAGCATCACTTTCCACCTTGTTTTCTGTGCACATGGCTCACACAAACTAATCAACTGTTAGTAGGAAGGACTATTGTGACATATTCTTGCATCTGCCATGGCACCTCTCATTGTGTCTTGCTATGAGGTGCTTCAAAAAGAGTTGCTAACTAAACATTCAACAAATATCCTATTTACTGTGCTATGCCACTCTAAAATTATACGTGCATTTTACTAAGTAGTTTCATTCTGGACACCCAAATCATTTAACCCAAAGGAATAAGGTAAGGTAAGACTTTTCAGAAGACTCATTAGCGAGACGTTTTGGAAAGGTAAACATGTTCACCCATTAATCACAACTTAATAGCCTCACACCTTCATTAAAGCTGCCCTTACAAACAGCCACCTCACCTTCCTCAAGCACATCTCCCCCCACTGTTGTGTCAGGGGAACCTGGGCAGCTGGAGCCGACACTGTGGGTTTCTTGGCCGCCAGCCGTTACTCCCGCCCTTTGTTTTGGTTCAGGCCCGCACCCTTCCTTTCCATGACTCAGGGAGCAAGTCTTCATCAACCCTAACTAACTATTGTACGTTTATTTCCTGTGCCAACGACTGGTTTAGAAAAGAGCATGGATCCGTTCTTGGCCAGTAATGCACAAGGACTTGCTTGGGGTCTTCCGAGGTTTCCTTGCAGATGAGAAGAGACAGATAGATGGGGGAGGCAGCCTCCCTTCCACCTACAGAGGTCACGCAGATCCGACAAAAGGCTGAGTTGTCTCTTCTATAGATATGACTACTAGAAAGCTGTCAAATCTCATAGATTTAAACTTCATTCACTTGGTATTTTCAATAAGACAATGACTGAACTGAATTTTACCTTTGGTTTAAAAAGAAGCTTGTAAAACTAATTCACAGTGTACAACGCTTTAGAAAACAGAGTTAAGAGAGGTACTACATCAGATGGTGAATGAATGGACACATCAATGATAGTATCTTTTGTTTATCCACTCATTTAACTCAGAATGGGTAAGCCCCCTCCAGCTGTGATTACAAAGCCCCATCCTTGAGGAATTATAGAGAATCACTAAGATCAAACTGTGTCAAAATAACCTTTTTAAAAAGCTCGCTTGTTCTTGCAATGGTGGGTAAAGGCAGGGCTATTATACATTCTCAATTCATATCTCAATTTAATCAAGATATTTGAAACATCTTTCACAAAGATGTTTCTTTCAATATGAATTTTTGTACAAAATATTCTGAAATTCTTAATAGTTAGAATATGCATTTCTTAGTAAGAATAGTAAGAATGATTATTAACATTGGGCTTCTCAGTAAGTCAGAATTCATGAGAAACAAACTCAGTTTCTAGTGATATCACAATGTCCCATTCTATGTGTCAAACTTTGAGGTCATTAAGGGAAGCCCCTCATAAGTGTGAGCTTCTATTGATTATTTCTTGCTTTGAAATAACTGGATCATGTGACATTGATTGATTCTTATTTCTTAAGGGGCTAGAAGGGGACAAAGGAGGTAACAATTCAGCTGATCAGTTTCAGACAAATCATCAGATTTGGTCCACATGTCAAAGGAGTTCCCCTCCTCTTCCCAGAAATGCTCTCGGAATTAATTTTGGAGCACTATAAAACAATGGAACCTCGGAAAGTCTGTACACGATTAGTGTCAGCGAATGCAGGGCAGAGTAATCATCACATGAGTGCAGCCTGTCACGGACTGGCACCCCTGGAAAAGTCAAGCAGAAGGACGGACAGAGAGTCGTGGTGGTGGGTTCATCCACTGCATATCCTCCCCAATGGTCAGTAAGTCAGTCTTGCAAGCCTGGGCCCACCCTTGGCTGATCAGTAATGATTTCCCCCAATGCTGCTCCCCCGACAAAAGCAAACAGATACTACTTTTGTTCCACTTTCGCTCCCTTGCCCAAAAGTCACAAAAGCCTTCTTGATGCATCAGCTCCTGTACTGTGCAGCCCCCACAGCTGACTTCCCTTCTGGCAGCTGCCTCCCGAAAAACGTTGGTGGGGTGAGCAAGAGGCCATGTGGGCAAAGAGCAGGGAGAGAAGGCTATGACGATGATTATGCTTTCGGTGATCATCATTTCCAAATTGCACATTAGGAACACAGACTGTATTGGGAATGCTGGAGATGAAAGGAAAGACCTGTTCATTTCTATTCAGGGAACAGTGATCGGTTTACCATCTCTAGATTTCTATTGCTTTAGAGCTAGAGAAGGAAAGAATGCAGAGTGGACTTCTCCTGAGCCTGGAAGACAATGAGAGACCATTCTGGTTCGGCGGCACCATCACCCCCTTCCCTCCTGGCTTTCCTACACAGACCTTTAGCCCAAACTGGAAGACCGGCATGTTTCCTTATCTCAGGACAATGTTCCCAGATGCAGGTTCTGAAATGAAGGTTTGTTTTAAGAGGGAGTGGAGGGAGATGGATGGTGGACAGGGAATGGGGGGAAGCCAGGTGGGGCTGAGACTTGAGGGCAGATTTTGAAATCGGAGCCCGCTCTTCCAAGAGAACACTGGACTAGGAGTTGCACCTCCACATTTGTCCCAAACGGAGGCCGTGGATCTGGTCCTCCACACTCCTTCGCAGGGAGCTGGAGGCCCTCGGGCCCTTCCGGCCTTGAGGCTTGCAGGCAAAGGGGCAGTCTCTGAGAGAGACACAAATGTGCGCCCAGAAACAAAATCACACAGAGGACAGGCGAAGGGCACGCTGACAGGACAAAACAGACTTGAGGGGATCTGAGACCAGGGCAGTGTCCCCTACATGCCTGGCCCAGATGCTGTGTCCTTTAGCCGAAGGCCATTCTGTACTTTCCATATTCCATTTCCTCAGGAACCTGGCAGAATATGGTGTTGTGAGGGTCACCCCAGGACCCACACTCAACACAATCATACCCACAGAATGCAGGTTACAGTCTGTCCTGAGAAGCTGATCTAGATGGAACATTTTAAGAAATTTTGGAAATCATTAGACTTACTGGTATTTGGTTTTGTCCCTTTCTCTGCATCCCGGATCCACCAAAGTCAGTGCCTGCCACTTGCTTTAGCTTCAGTAACCCTTTGAAGTCATAACATACCCTCCTCCAGAAAGGCTCCCAGATACACTGAGATGGTTGCGTCAGGGCCTGAACTCCTACCATTTAACGGGCGCTCAGAGTCAGCCCAGTGTTATTCATTGTTACATATGTCTTAACCTCCCAAACAGACTGCAAGATCTTTGAAGGCAAAGCCCAAGTATCACCTCTGCTCAAGGAGCACATTATACTGTCTCAGGCAATTTTTATGAGTATGTAAGTTATTTGGGGCAAAAGGAAAAAAAAACATATACTATAAGGTGACATGTTTATTAACTAATCAATAATAACATCAATCGTCCATTTGAGGTTGCTTTTTCTCACTCCAGAGGAAAAAATACAAATTGGTTAACTTTTCTGTAATGGGTTTTGCAAGTTGCGTTCTTCCCTCTAATACACAGACCTATTTTCTGCATTTAGAAGAACAACAATTCAGTTGTTCATCAAATTGCTATACAGTTTTATACAGAATACTTTCTCATTCCCTGTTTCAACTCAGAAAATATGGAAATATATTTCTATGGAATGAGGCCGGGGATATGTTGTTTATTTAATAAGAACTAATGAAAGGTTATCCAAAATATATCCCTTCTAGGTCACATAAATCCGACCTCCTACAAATAACTGAATGTAAAAGATCCATCAGAGGGCCACCAAGTAAGCTAAGTCAACCCTTACTCTAAAAATCAGGAGAAGGAGGAAGACCTGAGGTTCAGATTTGACCATCCTGACACTTGGAAAATCAAGTCAACAAGTACAGCTGCTGTCAAAGAACGTGCACAGGCCCACTTACAGTTCAATCACACCTCAGTCTCCAGCTCTTTACCCACTCACTCGCTCTTCCAACATGCACTGGGCACCTGGTACGTGCAAAATGCTGTGGCAGGTGCTGAGCAGAAAACCAGGCTTCTTACTGAAAGTCTGGCTCACTTGTGGACCTGAATTATTACTGAAATCACAGAGCACTGAAGCACATTACATCAAAATAACACCATGTTGAGCACAGTCAGCTTTACAGACTACCTTTTAATATCGGGTTGACCAGCTCTTCCTATTTTTCCATCTGCTAAGCTTTGGAAAGATTGTTCTCAGTGTTGATAAGGCCAGTCACCAATCAGCCAGGGTCAGTGCGTAAAGGGCGTCTTTGTTCTCTTCAGCGTGAACTCAGAGGCCAGCCCAGCGAACAGTGAAACACCAGGAGGGAGATGAGGTGTCCTGGTGACAGCACACCCCTTCTTCAGCCCCCATTATCGAGATCAACATGACTGAGTCACCAGTGGAAGAGACCAATGATTGTTCGGCTCTGCCCACCCGGAGTCACTCACTGAGTCAGGGGGCAACTGGGAACTGGAGCCCAGCCTTGTCCCACCGAGGCGGAGCACATCTACTATATTTATCCAGGGTCTCATGATTCTTAGTGCTCTCTGCTCTGCCCTCTAATTTGCACTGTGCCCACTGTAATAACTAGACGGGAAGCTGCCAGCTAAAATGGTCATTATCCGAGAAATCTATTTAACATGTTTATAAGGTCAAATGAAGTGGGTGGTGGATAAGCCAGACAGAAAACAACAAAAGCTTTGGTTCAGCAGAGCCAGTGAGGCCAAAGCAAAAGAGAGCAGTGTTTAATGTTGAGCTAACGCATGGTGGGAAAGGCAATCTAACCAAAATTATATCTAAATGTGGCAATGAGCAGTCAAAATATCCAACCAACCAACCAATTTCTATTTAAGAACTTGAACAATGGATTGACTTACTTTACTTCAATGAATTGCGAGTTTGAGGCAGCATGTCAACAGGGCCCCAGATCCAAACTTTGGAAAGGATTTTATATGCATAATGTGTTCCAATGAGAGGGGAGAGTCGGGAATATTAAGAATACCCAGAGTCAACCAAAAAGATCTGTAAAGAACCTAATGGGTAAAGGGAATGCAATAGGCAGAGTGAAATAAAGAAATTGGAGGAAAACCTAACATCCCCCAGAGCCGAAGCTAGACTTCCCGCACACTTAACACTTGGAAGCACAGCTTTCCACCCCAGCAAAACCCACATCTGACAGTACTGAGCCAAACACCCAAGAGTCTGACCTACTGACCTTGAACATCAAAGAGGAAGAAGAAAGAGGGGGGCAAAGAAGCTATTTCCTCATTCTTGTTTTCTGAGGAATGTTAACAGTGGCTGGACTTTTTCTGGACATACCTTGTAAGCCGGGGCCTTCAGGTAGCAAAGAGGAGGGCAGCATCTGAGAACGCTCCCCACATGCTGTGCAGGAGCTTGGACCTGGACCGTAAAGACTGGGACTGAGCAGTTACATGGATTCTGAACAACAGAAAGAAATACAGGGTGATTACTTGTGGAAAATTTGACATATTTGGGTATGGAGTAATTAAATCATAGAGGAGAGTTACTGTTTCTTTTATATGATGAATGAGATGAACTGAATTCACCTTTTTCATACTAACCTCACTTAGAAGTATTATTTTTTCCTGGACCTTGATGTGTTACAGTTTGGGCTAGACCTGCGTGCCATTTGTCCTAGATCCCTTCACGTAACACCACTAAGTTAAGCTCTTGTTGTCCCTGTTGTCCTGGTCCTGACTCGCTTCTCATTTATAATGATCCCAGAAGTGACTCATACAGATCATTGGTATAAGAAAGAAAAGGAGACAGAAAGAGTGGAGAATAATTGGGAAAGATGTTAAGGGAAAGGGAGAACGAAGGCACAGATTTCCGAAAGATGGGGGGGGGGGACAGGGAGAGAGGGTTGGGGAAGGCAGAGGAAAGCAGCTTTGATGCTGATGCGATGGGTGTTCCTAGAGCCAAGTTATCAGCCACTAGCACGTGTGGCTGTCGGGCCCCTGAGACACAGGTGGTCTGACCTGCAGTGCACTCCAAGTACAAAATAGATGCTAGGTTTTCAAGGCTTTGTACAAAAAAAAAAAAAAAAGGTTGCAAAGTATCTCTTTAATATTTTATATTGATTGCATTGGAATAACATTTTGGATATACATGGGTAAAGTACATTATTAAAATTGATTTCATCTTTTTACCTAACATGGCTACTAGAAAAATTAAGATGATATACGTGGCCCACGTTATAGCTCTCTCCCATGGTGCTGTTCCCCACCTTCATGAGAAGTGGTAGGAGAGCGTTCCACTCCCCCATCGTCTCCACAGCAACCCTCACACTCCCAGCTCCAGACCCAAGTCCTGATGCAATTATAAACTTTCAGCAGCAGTGGCGATGCCTGAAGCTTCTCTGGAAGCAGGTGACATAACTCGAAGCTTCTCCTCCCTGGGATGCAGGCCCACTGCCGACTGGGGGCATCAGAGAAGCCCAGTGTCTGCCTGGGGCACCGGCTCGGTCTTCTCAGTCCCTCACTGCTCCTGCCTCTACCCCTCCAGCCCCAGGGGCCCCTGGCACAAAGGAGCTTTTTGTCTTCCCCACAGCCCCAGTCACGGTATTTTCTCCTCCAGCTACCTTCCAAGGATTCACCTTTTTCTTTTCATGGGTACTTTCAGCCTCATTTGGGGTGAACCTTAAAGATCTTTTGCAACTCAGTACACAATACATCAAAGGAAACAGAAGCCTCATCTAGAGTCTGTTTAGGGTGCTATGAACCTTTTGGTGATTTTGGAGCAAAATCAGAATTACCAAAGGCTCCAGGTGGAAAGAAAAAGGAGGGAGAAAGAAGAAGGCATAGAACTGGTGAAACAGGTACAATCCTAACTTCTGGAAGGAGAGAGGCAACTGTCCATCAACTGCTTGTATTTCTTCAGTGTGTCCTAGCTCTGAAAAGTCACTGCATGCCACAGACAGCAGGGGACTGTCCCTGGTGGTGCTGCTGCCACAAGTTCAGCCCACCTGTTTTCAGGATGCTCAAGACCACAGCAGACCACAAATCAATTCTGCAGTGAACCCGAATGCTGGAGTGGAAGTTCTGTACCACTACCAGAGACGGAGCACGGATCACGCGCCTCACCCGGGACAGGGGAGTAACTCATGCTCACCCTGGCACTGAGCGTTTCCCCCGGCAGGGAGCTCCCTGCGCCGAGGCAGGCTTCGTGTGAAAACACCCTCTCCTTGCCCCAAAGCACAGCTAACTCAACCGAGAGCTCAAACGACCCAACAGTTTATGCTGCAGCTTAGCACCGCCAGTTACACTGCATCACAAGTAAGTCCATGTCCAAGCTCATCTGCACGGGGAAAAAATACATCTTTGCACAGGCATCCTTGGAAGTTGAAGAATAACAGCCATCTACTTTCTTCTGCCCTCTCTTCCATCCCCCTTTCTCACATCACTTGGGACTGGGGAGTGTCTATGATTCTCGGGCAGATGTTAGAATGAAGGCCAGAGAGATCTCTGAGGCCGGCTTCTCACTCTTCACTCGACGTAGGAACCTTCCTGTGACATGACATTGATAGCTGCCTAACATCCCTTTTTTAGGTTGGTGACTTGAGAACTCATCATTTTTGTAAATGCCCAAAGGATGACACTAGGTTTTCTTCCGTACTTAAAATTTGGGGCCTGGTGTACAAAACCAATTCAGGATCTTGGTGTAGTAATGTGGCCAAGACTGTCTATCCATGATTCCTTTCTTTCTTACCAAACTAACCCCAATTTTATCCCAGGAAACAATGTAGACAGCTGAAAGACTACATTCCTCAGCCTCCCTTGTGGTTGGGTAGAAGTGACTTCTGAGATTAAGCGGCATATTTCAGGTAGGACTTCAAGGGAAACTCCTTAAAAGAGAGGCAGGCTGCTGTTCCATGCCCCTTTGTCTTTTCTTCCTTTTTTCCTTCGTCTTCTCCTCTAAAACCTAGAAGTGATGGCTGGAACTTCAGCAGCCATCTTGGACCATGAGGTATACCTGAGGCTGGAAGGCAAGCCTTACGGATGGCCAAGACCAAAGCCTGAAGGAGCTCAGAACACTGATGATCTTACAGGCGCATCTATAACAGCCCTGGGTCGTGGAGCTCCTGTTTCTTTCACCAGAGAGAAAAATGAGCCTCTGCCTTAAGCCACTGTCATTTGTGTTTTCTGTTATAAACTACCTGATCTAATTCTGATATATGTAGGAGGAATTCTAGGTCAATTCTCCAGAAATCAATTTTTGTAGTAACTATTCCTCAATTTAGTAATTTAAAAATTATCTGTTCACTTAAAACTTGTTTCTAGTACTTACTTAAGAAGTTCATGCTAATTTGTATATTGCTGCCATCTTTTAAAGTTCACTGTATATTGGTGTGTCATAATTTCTTCTTGTTTTAGCTACTGTTGAACATGTAATAAATTTCAAGGATTTTATAAACAATAAAATAGCTCCCCTTTTCAAAAAAAAGTTCAATTTTGTATCTACAGCCTTTCCTAAATTCACCAAGTTTACAGCTGTGGGTGGAAATTGGGTAATTGTGAGTAGGAGTGTCTTTACATTTTCGTCTGCCACGCACAAACACGCAGCAGCCCTGCGTATGCTCAAGAGCACATCCCCTTGAGCACACACAGACACCCCCGACCCACCTGCAAACTTCACATTCAGGTGCAGACAGATTTGGTCTCTCCCTTGCATGAAAGGTTTTTGCTTCATCTGTGACAAACAAACTGCATTTCAGGGAAAGCCGTCCATCCACAATGAGGGGCTCAGCTTCGGAGAAGCGCTCAGATGATCCAAAACACGCGGTGCTCGGGAGGCTGGCCGCCAGCAGGATGGCGCTGACAAAGCGTACGTGAAGGAGAAAGGACGGCGACTCGTGCTGACAGGGCGACTTCATCCTATTTGGTTCTCCATCTACGTTTCTTTACAAAAACCTCTCTGGACATTTTCTTTCTGCGATGTTGAAGGTTTGGTACTACATTATGAGCTATGCAAATGGCTAAGTCAATCGTTCTGTTATTTCTTCAGATGTGTAAACCGGGAACACTAACCACCTCCCAGGACTGTAGCAGAGGTGAGGTAAGATCCCGAGCACATGAGTAGAGGACTGTCCTTGGCAGGTAACAGACAGATGCTCAGGAACTCCTGGCCTTCTTAGTGCTTGTGAGAATGATGAGTGCGTGCTTCTGAGCTCATCCACTTTCTGCTTCTGCTCCCTGTGCCTCTGGAAGCCCTGGGAAGCCCATCTCTGCTCTGGGTCCCTCTCTGCTGCTCCATATGCATCCTATCAAGGCAAACAACTCCCTTGACCATCTTCCAGGCTCAACCCTCTCAGGGACCCACCCCAGATGCCTCTCCCACTCATTCCTCTGACTTTGCAAGAGCTCCCAGCACACACCAAGCCAACCTCTCTCATGGCATGTAGCCCATGGTTTTCTTTATTTTTAATTATATTTTATTGATGATATTATAGTTGTCCCAATTTTCCCCCTTTGCTCCCCTCCGCTGTTACCCTCCCTTCCCTCCAGCATCAACCCCTACCTTAGTTCATGCCCATAGGTCATACATACAAGGTCTTTGGTTTCTCCATTTCCTATACTATTCTTAACATCACCCTGTCTGTTTTGTACCTACCAATTCAAAATGATGAAAAGCAAGGACCTATGATCTAGATTACTCTATCCAGCAAAGCTCATTTAGAATGGAAGGACAGATAAAGCGCTTCTCAGACAAGGTAAAGCTAAAGGGGTTCATCATCACCAAGCCATTATTACATGAAGTGCTAGAAAAACAAGATCCCACAGTTTTCTTATCGGCCCTGCTAACTTGTCCATCTCCTCCCTTTTGTTCATCTTTGCACCTCCAGTGTCTGCTGTCATCATCTCCTGGTACGCCACAATTCTCTAGAATTTTTAGTAATTTTTTTTCCTTCTTTTTTAAATATCCAACCTAATTATTTTGGGGTTCAATGTCAATCACTAATTTTATTCAGAGAGCTTTAGTTCAAACCTCAGCTCCACCACCTACTGAGACCTTGGGCAAATCATTTCATCTCTCTGTGCCTCAGCTTCCTCCTCCGTCCCATCAGGATAACAAGAGTGTGTGTCGCACAAGGTCACTATGTGGACGAAATGAGTTAACTCATGAAGGTCCTTGGAACAGTACCCAGTGCACAGGAAGCATTGTAAGTGCTTCCTCATCTCCAACCAATATTGTTGCGTGCCCACCTCAGGTCAGGCACTGCGCCAGGCAGCGAGGCTACAGCAACAGGGGGGAAGAGATGGCCCCTGCCCACCTAGCGCTCCCACGACCCTGGCAGACCTCCTCAGCTCACCCTCAGGGAGCCGGAATGGGCCGTTAGAGTCTGGAATCTGCATCTTTAACAAACCCCAAGTGCTCTGATGCAGGTGGCCACTAAGCCAAACTTGGGAAAACACCGAAAACTAGCCTACTCCCCTGCATCTGGAGTGTTTAAATTCCTGCTCCAATTCAATCATAAATCTTTGGATATCCTGAGCCTTTGAGAAGAGCCCAAACTCGGAACACCAAGGGACCCAAGGATGGCACAGGGTGGGGGGATGGAAAGGTTTCATACAAACCTCTTGTTTGTATGAAAGGTTTGAACCTGCAATGTGTGGAGGGGTGAGGTGCAGGGATGGCAGGGAAGTCTCTCCAACTCTTAATGATTCCCATGTGGCTCTTTAGAAAGGGAGCGAGGACCGCAAAAATGGTGAAGTTACATAACCATCTGCCAACTGTGCTCTTCCTATCTTCCAGAAAAAGACTTAACTTGGAAAGAACCACTTTTGAGCGTGCTTCTAGCATTGTTGACTCTTCCTTCAAAAAGTACATTGGCTGAAAATAGAAATAGATTCAAGCAAGTGTGGATACATTCAGGGTGATACATCCTTAGTGATGCGTTATTTCCAGGGATGTTAGGACACTGTCCTCACTTCCACTTTGAGGTAGCTTTGGAGCAGCCCCTCTTCCTTGCAAACCATCACTTTGTTGGGAGGTGCAATGCGTTCAGCTAATAATCCACATTTCCCAGAGTGTCAGCCCACAGGGCATGAGGAGAAGTCTTATGGGCAGGGCTTAAAGAAGGATAGACATTTTAACTCTTTGCTCCTTCCCAATCTTCCCAGATACCTTGCCTTGGTATCTTTAAGCTATTTTGCCAAAGCCATTAACTACTATCCTCTAGACTTTTTGAAAAGTGAAGAAAAGAAAACCCCTTGTTTGTGTAAGCCAGTGTTTAGGGGTGGGGATTGTGACTTGCAGATGAACTCATTTTCTGATACAGAAATCAGGAAATAAACATTTTTGCTCTCCCATGAACATCTCAGCTGCCATGACTGGT
This sequence comes from Anoura caudifer, assembly GCA_004027475.1. Classification (NCBI taxonomy): domain Eukaryota; kingdom Metazoa; phylum Chordata; class Mammalia; order Chiroptera; family Phyllostomidae; genus Anoura; species Anoura caudifer. Next base: position 54,151 of record PVKU01009440.1, read on the forward strand.
GATAAATACAGACCTATCTATTTCCCTACAGAGGTGTTGAACCAAATGAGAATTTGACTCTGCATGTTAGAGACAAAACAAAATAAAGCTTGTGATTTTTTTCTTTACATCTTTCAAGTAATTCATTACTTGCTCATTATTTTGATTATTACTTAAATTTTATTTAACAGAAATAATATTGCTAACAAAAATCACACAACAATTTCTTACACAATCAGGCACAAGAAAACCTTTTAATGTCCTACAACTTTAGAAAACATAGCACCTGTTATAAAACCACAGATAAGGAATTATTTCATTGTTCGTTGGAGGCTCAAAACAGGCAGCTGCAGTGGAATATTTCGGGAAATATCTCTCGCCAAATTAACTTTCAGAAAGTTTCTAGGCTAAAAGGCTGTGTAGCTAATGTGGGAATAACCAGAGACCACCATTTATCCCATCAGATGACTGGACTCTATCAGTCTGAAGGTCAGCTGAGGTTAATGAACCCCACCTGTGTCCATAAGGACCCCTGTAAATCAGCCTTCGCTGGGGTCACTCAGTGTAAAGGTATCCCGTAAAGATCAACTTTTTCTTCCTCCTGGGAAGTCAACATGATGTTCACAAACAATTTCAAGGTAATTCTGGGAAAAACATCAGGCCATTTAGGGAGACATTAAATTCAGCGTCCCAGACGCTGAACAGGAGGATTTGACTCCAGGTCTAACTCTACAATGAAGGAAATCATTTTAACTGAACATTGAGACATCTTTGGAGAATCTCAGCAATGCAAATAAACAAGTCCAAAGTAAAATTCTGCCATGGAGGAACTTCACCCGCTGGTTCTTTCTATAAACTATGTCTTCAAAGGCCCAACACCTCTCCCGATTGCTAATATGAGACAATAAACTTCTATATGGAAACAATACAAGTGCGGCTGCATGGCATGTGTAGGCCATGTGTTCCAGGAAATCTGTAAAAATGTTTCATTTACGTGCTGATGAAAGATGCAACAATCTTCCAAGAGCATTAATCATTAATTTTAGAAGTCTGAGATTAATACAGGGATAGGGCTTAGTGAGTATCCGTCAAAGACAGATTCGTTCATTCAGCAAATGTTCAGTGCGCCCCTTCCATGCTCAATTTCCGGGTGGTGCTTTCCCTGGCTACAGGGGCATTTGCATGTAATAATGTGAATGATACTCACATGGCATTTTAAAAACGGATTATCAAGTTTTCTAAAACAAAATGCTTAAGAACAGTTTTAGGGACTGAGAAGGACATTTTGTGATAAAGATAACCATCTGATTTTTTCTCATCTACGAACTTCCCTAAGATTTTGGGCAAGGCTTATTTAAACTGAAAATCCTATAAACCCGCTGAAATTGGATTAAGGAAATTCGTGCATCTTAGCACCTTATAGGAACTTAGTCCAGAAGCTGTAAAGCTGTCAGAACCAAGTTAGTTTCTTTGCCTCTCTGGGGCCACATGGTCTCGTTTCCACGTTTGTCTGCACATCTGCCTCGCTCTCCCTTTCTGCACACCAGTCTTCTCCGCTTCTGCCTGAGGCCCCACTTCACATCCTGCTCTAGTTCCAAAGTTCAGGTGGATCTGGCCAGCATCTCAGGACCCCGAATTAGGGTTCTGAGAAAAGAAAATTCGATTGCTTCAGCCTGGGCTGGGTGCCCCCACCGGCCCAATCAGTTTTGACGATGAAAGTTATACCATAGAGATACGTCACAGGAGCCCAACCCCGTGAACGGGGGCAGGAGGCGTTCTCAGAGATGGGGAGCATGGGTTGGGCAGACACGTCCAATTTTTTTCTTCACTGGAACTGAAGACATTTGCAGTTGTGGGCTTTAGCATATAAACACAATAGTCTAATTCTGAATCTCCCTCAGCTTTGCAGAAAACCTACCAGAACAACTGCTTTTATCTCCCTTAGCTGGAGGCAAAGTCACATTTCAGCAATTCATTCTTCCTCGACCCTCTAAGGGGAACTAGTCACTGAGTGTGACAGAAGCATCCCTGTTTCCTTTAAAGGCATGTCTAGAGGCATGCATGCTGGTGCAGTGCCAGCTTCACTCCAGTTTTTTCACGGTACTTTCCACCTGGGACTTCCTATGTGTGTTCCCAGAGTCCCTTAGGCTGACTTTTTCCCCATACACATTGCCGCACTTAGTTACAGGAAAGTCTGCTATAACCGACGTGATTGCGCTGGCTTGGAAATTCGTCACTGCCACCCTACCATCACACAATCCTCAGAGACAGTCCCTCAACTCAAACTAGAACCAAGAAGGTCTGAATCATCCCATCTCCTCACATTCAGACCAACACTTTGCATCTATTTCAAATTTGCGGGTGCCATTTTCTGGAGCCAGCTCTTTGGCTGGCCTCAAACCCTCCCCCAGGGCTGCTTCGTGGCGACTCGCACCCTGGGCAGGTGGCACAGCACCACACTCGGCCTTCTTCTTCCTGTTTAGGAAATCATGTCCCAGCTTTTCCGTCACTGCTCCAAATCTTACAAACTAATCCCGGCAAAAACCTACACAGCTGGCGACTATTTAAGAGATATGTGAAAACACGGTTTATCCAACCCAGTTTTCCTTCCGGACTTGAGAAACTGATTTAGCCCTCGGGACTCATCCTGTCAGAGCACGTGCACCAGGGGGCACAGCAGGCACCCACTCGAGGGGTGCGGCCCCACCTAGGGCCTCAGACTTTCTCGGTGGAGACGCTCACTTTCTCAGAGTAAATTCACTTGAGTTTGCATGTTTTTATTAAAAATACTATTTATCTATCTTTTCTAAAGTTCCTTTTCAAAACACACCTACACAGATGATCTTACTTCGTCCTTACCACAGTTCTGTGAATGAAGCAGTAACAACAATGAAGGGAAAATACTAGCCATCCCATTTTAAAGATGAACCAGCCGAGGCCTGACATAACTGGCCTTTGACTTGACTCGTAATCTTCCAAAGCAGAATAGAGGGTTGAACCAAGGACTCCCTAAAGTCCGGACCAGCACTATTTAGTTTCTGATCGGTATTTGCTCAACAGAACGCACAGCTTAGTGACAGAGCTGAGGCTCAGAATCCAGACATATCCACGTTTTTTTGATGAGGAGGAGGGGAATTTCATGAGACTGAGAAAAGCAGGATGTCACAACTCCGAAGAGTCCGAGATTGCTGCAGTAGAGGTTCCACTTCTCAGGTTACGACAGTACCCAGAGTGAATGACAGGAGACAGTGTAGTAACCCTCCGGGGGAAGCTCAGCTTTCATTGGCAGAATCTTAGCAACCAGCGGAATATTTGAATAAGAACAAAAAAAAAAAGTTTATCTTTCAAACTGTAAAATGGTCATGTTGAAAAATTCCATCCATTTTCCAGCCAAATGGCCCAAATAAAGTTACAAATGCAGGTGGACATGGAGCAATTTTTCAAAATGGAAAGGTTTTTATACAAGTAAGAGAGTTTTTACAAAGATTCTCTTGGGGTCATGGCTGGGTGCCTGGGCCAGATTTAGCCAACGGGTCAGAGGCAAAGCAGTCTCAGCTCCGCCCGGGACGACGAGACTCCACCCCGAAGTGGGTGCTGGAGCTGCAGTGGGTGCCTCCCCCAGGGCCAGGGGTCCAGGCGCTCAGGGGCATTGAGCCTCTCCATTCAGGAAGCCTGTCACCAGATAAGTTGCTCTCCTGGACCAGCAGCGAACTCGTCGTTACTTGGCAGAATCTTTAACCACCACCAAATCGAAGCCCTGGGCTAAGCTACACAGCTCTGCCTTGATCAACATTTCCATTCTGGGGGTCTGCCCTTGTGGTTTTTTATTATGAGTCTACATTTAAAATGACTATTTTTTCCTGTTCAGAGAGTCTTTTTTTTTTTTAAAGCAGCTTAACTGAGAATTTGCACATCGGAAAATCCAACCATTACGCAGTGATTTTTACAACGTTCAGAGCAGCGCAGACACCACCATCCCCGAAAGCAACCTCACACCCATTACAGATCGCTCTCCAGGCCCTCCAACCCCAGTCCTAAGCAACCACTAATCTACTCTGATCGAATCTGCCCTGTAGAGCTGCCTAGTCAGTGCATGGCCTTGTGTGACTGGCTTCTTCAAACATCATGCTTTTAAGCTCCATCCATAGTGTGGCATGTATTGGTGCTTCATTCCTTTTTGTCATTGAATAATATTCGATGGTATGAGTACATCACATTTTGTTTATCCAGTCATCACTTAATGGGCCATTTGGGTTGTTTCCATTTTTGAGCTACTGTAAATTGTGCTGCTCTGAACATTCACATACGAGACTTCATGTGCACATCTTTTCATTTACTTTGTGTAGATAACTAGGAGTGGAAGGCTACGTGATCTGGTGATTCTATGAGCAGCATTCTGAGGACCTGCCAGACTGCTTTCCAGAGCACGTTCGCCATGTCATAGTCCCACCGGCAACATACGGGGGTCCTGACTCCTCCGTATTCTTGCCAGCACTTGTCGTTGTCTGTGTTGCCCCGGGTGTCTTAACACAAATGGCATGTCTCTCCCAGTTGGTTCTTCACTGCAGCTTTGGTGACTCTAGCGCAAGACTGTCCATCCCCTTGATGGCATCTCTCTGGGGACGCCCCGAGTGCCTGTTCTGTGCACCCAGTCAGAGCACCCCAAACATAGCTGAGGAAAGCTTCTCCACCATTTCTGCATGATGTCATGACAGCACTTCATGTCACTGATGTAGTCAGGCTTCAGCCGTTCAATGCCTCCTGCTCTCTCGAGTCCCAGAGATCTGGGAAGCACAGAGTAGAGAGGAGATCGTTCCGCCAAAGGAAGAGTTTCAGACTTCTCCAAAATCTTAGTTAACTCAGCAACTCACCATGTAGTCACTACTTATTAGTTTGATATTTAATAACACTACCTGGTATTTATTTTTAAAATAAGGATATAATTCAAAGACTATAAAACACTGCTTCTCAAAATGATGTCTGAGCTACCTGCCTCAGAATCACTTGGGAGGAAAAGCAGCTTGCTAATTGGCCACTACCTGCCCCGCCTCGAAACTACCATATTGGAATCTCTAGAAACTAATAAAGGAATGTCTTCACTTACAACAAGAGAAGAGCGAGTCTGGTGCCCTAACATTTGAGAATCCCTATCAAGCCTGGAGTGAGTGTCTGAGCCTGGCCACCTTCTGGACCTCAGGCCATACACCCCAGAGGCTGTCCGCATTTACACCCCAGCGAGGGCAGTAGGGAGGCAGAAAGGGAAATTTAGCCCCAGCGAGACAGAAGCAATAATTCCGGAGAACACAGGCGGCAGCTCTTACCAAGGAGAATCTTGGCGGCAAGGCCCCTTAGAGAAGAATCAAGGTGCGCACGTCGTAGACACGTAGTTTAAAATTTGGGAGCACCAAGCAGCGCCCCTTCAAGAGGACGCGAATTGCAGCTCTCTCAGCAGGTAGAAATGAATGATCCATCACATGAGACCTGGGACCTCAGGGGCGAGGCCAAGAAAGGGCCTGCGACGCTGAGTTGGAAAGAATGGCGTGGGTGGCTCTGCCCGCTCGGCCCTTCAGCTGGAGCAGTGCAGGCTGAACCCCAAGTGTTGTATCTGGGCACCTCTCAGGGATTTATCTCCTAATCCCCCAAAGAGAAGGGGTTTCAGGAGTGGCGTGAGTGGTGGATGAAGAGTCCCAAACAGTGCGCTGCAGCCACCGCTGCAAAGTATACACTTCCCCACTGATGACAGGCACCCTGACGGTCAGGGAGCTCGTCCTGGTGCAGGGCCCTCTGGGAAGGGCCATGATGGGGGCAGAAGGCAGCTGGGCAGCTGTTACCAGGAGAACAAGGTCTTCAAAGGTGCTTCCCCCATTGGTGGCCGTGGCAATAAGAAGAGAACAGCCATTCCTCCTGCTGGAGAGGGAACACATACTTCTTTCCTCTCCTCTGAACCCCACGCCAAGTGGTCCAAAGCTGATCCCAGCAGCTGCAGCTTGGGTAGGTTCTGGGTCCAAAGGGCCGGTCCAAGGCAGGGGAGCCAGGGAGGTGAATCTAAGTGAACACCCCACAGGGGACCCTGCTGAAGCTCCGAGATCACGTCCTCATTGGACGTAGTCACTTAGGCAGACAGCAGCTGAAGCCTGGATTGAAACAAATGAAGCCAATCCCAGGTGACAGCTGTGTCCCTGTCAGGATGTGGGCACCTTTTTCCACTGGCTAGGAGGGCACAGAGCCGGGGTGACACATGGCAGGCTGGGAGCGTGTGCTCCCTGTGCCTGCCAGGCCTGGGCCCTGGTAAGAGCTAACCGGGAGAAGAGGCATCAGGACCGGGTGTTTCCAGGCCTGGCATACTCCACCGAAGAGTGAGCCTGAACCTTTGCCATTCTGGCTCTCTCTGGAAGGAGCTGAAAAGACATGTGAGGGGCCAGAAAAGGCGCTTCCAACCAGATAGTGGCGGTTTCACCAGAAGTCCAGTGCCGCGCTGGTGACTGCTCACCCTCCGAGCTCCCCACGGGGCCGCAGATGTACACCTCTGAGTTTATCACGGGGACGGTTGCCTACACTGTCGGTCTACACTGAGCGCACACGCACAACCAGCGTGAGCACCCACAGCTGCAGTCAGACACCGCAGCCTGCACAGGGTACAAACGCTGCGCCCCGAGAATCGAGAAGAGTCGATGCCGATCCATCTGAACCCGCAGAGGAGGTTCTTTTTCAGCCAGGGGACACAGAGAGGACGGCAGTGTTGTCCTCGGCAAGGCTGGTGAGGGCTGGAAACCTGAGATGTGGTTCCTTCCCAAACTGGAAGTATTTCCTGGTTGGAGCCGGCCCTTGAGTGACAGAAGGGCCCTGGAGCTCCTGGCATTTTGTTATTTCCAGCAACTCGTGGTGTTGAAAAATCTTTGAAGGGGGAAAGAACCCAGGCAGTGGTTTCACGCAGGGAGCGAACAAATCCCAAGCAGAGACGAGAAGAGGGGCCAGGTCTCCACTTGGACTTTAGGAAAACGCAACCGCGCATTGCCCCGGCGGCTCTCGGGTACGCGGGAGCGTGAAGGGAAGGCCGCAGCAGTCCCGCAGGTCGGGCTGGTTTTACCAGGATCCAGTTTTTATCCTCTGTCCATTATGCTGTTTCAAGTTTTCAGACAGATGTAAAATCATTATTTGGGATCCTAATGGAAACAGCGGCTTTCCAAGGGGCCTCCTGGCGCTGCCGGGAGGCGGAGTGGGGACCCGGCGGAGTGGTGGCCGAGTGCTGAGAGCTGCAGAGGGGAGAATTTATGAAGTGAGCAGCTCATCAAACACACAGGCCCCTCAGAACCACAAAGCAGGTGCGAAACGACCAGGTTTCAACAGCTGAGGTAGGATGATACTTTGTAATAAGAGAAGCCCCCTTCCTGCGACAGGGTCCAGTGAGACCACGACTAACCCGGGCAGGCTGTGACCAAAGCCAGTGCCCCAGAGCCGAGCCTACACGGAGATGACAGGCCGGGGGCTCAGTGGGGAATGCAGGCAGCCAGGCGGGAGCTGACTGCGGACCCCAACAGCCTCCCAGGCTCTGAGAGAGCCTGTGGGGCAGCAGAAGGCCATGAATGCGGACCGGCACACATGGCAGGCTTGTGCTTCAGCCAATAACAATGTCGGAAACACGGTTTGAAATATGTTGCAAACCAAAAACATCAGCCGTCATGGCGGCGACTTTCCTAATGTTTTTCTGCCTCTTCTGGCAAAAGACTGAGTCAACAATGAGTCTGTTTGT
>PVKU01009441.1:0-61885 GCA_004027475.1 Anoura caudifer
GAGAATTTTACAAAGCATTTAAGGAAGAGCTAACCCCTATCCTTCACAAACTTTTTGAAAAAATCCAAAATGATGGAAGACTACCAAACTCTTTTTATGAAGCCAGCATCATTCTAATCCCCAAACCAGATAAAGACATAACAAGGAAAGAAAACTTCAGGCCCATATCACTGATGAACATAGACGCTAAAATCCTCAACAAAATGTTGGCAAACCGCATCCAACAATACATTAAAAAGATCATACTTCATGACCAAGTGGGATTCATCCCAGGGATGCAAGGATGGTTCAACATTCGCAAATCACTAAATGTAATACATCACATAAACAAAAGCAAAGACAAAAATCACATGATCATATCAATAGATTCGGAAAAAGCATTTGATAAGGTTCAGCACCCATTTATGATAAAAAACACTCAGCAAAGTGGGAATTGAGGGAGCATTCCTCAACATAATAAAGGCCATATATGAGAGACCTACAGCCAACATCATACTCAATGGGCAAAAACTAAAATCTTTTCCACTAAGATCAGGAACAAGACAAGGTTGTCCACTTTCACCACTTTTATTCAATATAGTATTGGAAGTATTGGCCACAGCGATTAGACAAGAAAAGGAAATAAAAGGCATCCAAATTGGAAAGGAGGAAACAAAACTATCATTATCTGCAGATGACATGATAGTGTACATAGAAAATCCTATAGACTCAGCCAAAAAGCTGCTCAACCTAGTAAATGAATTTGGCCAAACAGCAGGATACAAAGTCAATATCCAAAAATCAAAGGAATTTCTGTATACCAACAATGAAAGAGCAGAAGCAGAAATCAAGAAAAAAATCCCATTCGATATAGCAAAAAGAAAAATAAAATACCTAGGAATAAACCTAACCAAAGAGGTAAAGAACCTGTACGCAGAAAACTACACAACATTGAAGAAAGAAATCAAGGAATACACAAACAAATGGAAACATATACCGTGTTCATGGATCAGAAGAATTAACATCATCAAAATGTCCATACTACCCAAAGCAATTTACAGATTCAATGCAATACCTATTAAATTGCCAATGGCATATTTCACAGACATAGAACAAACACTTCAAAAATTTATATGGAGCCATAAACGACCTCGAATAGCTGCAGCAATTTTGAGAAAGAAGAGCCAAGTAGGAGGGATTACAATACCTGACACCAAACTGTATTACAAGGCCACTGTAATCAAAACAGCCTGGTACTGACACAAAAACAGACACATGGACCAATGGAATAGAATAGAGAGCCCAGAAGTAAACCCATTTCTCTACAGTCAATTAATATTTGACAAAGGAGGCAGCAACATAAAATGGAGTAAAAGTAGCCTCTTCAACAAGTGATGTTGGGAGAACTGGACAGCTACATGCAAAAAAAATGAAACTTTAACACCAACTTACACCATACACAAAAATAAATTCAAGGTGGATAAAAGGTTTAAATATAAGCCATGACACCATTAAAGTCCTAGAGGAGAACGTAGGCAGGAAAATCTCAGACATTTCATGCAGCAACATTTTTACTGATACGTCCCCTAAAGCAGGGACATAAAGGAAAGAATAAACAAACAGGATCTCATCAAAATAAAAAGCTTCTGCATGGCTAAAGAAAACAGTATTAAAATAAAAAGAGAACCAACTGTATGGGAAAACATATTTGCCAATGATACCTCAGACAAGAGTTTAATCTCCAAAATATATAAAGAACTTACATGACTCTGCTCTAAGAAGACAAGCAACCCAATTAAAAAATGGGCAAAAGACTTGAACAGACACTTCTCCAAGGAGGACATACAGAAGATCCAGAAGCACATGAAAAGATGCTTGATATCGCTAGCTATCAGAGAGATGAAAATTAAAACCACAATGAGATACCACCTCACACCAGTCAGAATGGCCATCATAAACAAAGCAACAAACAACAAGTGTTGGAGAGGTTGTGGAGAAAGGGGGACCCTAGTACACTGTTGGTGGGACTGCAGACTGGTACAACCACTATGGAAAGCAGTATGGAATTTTCTAAAAAAACTAAAAATGGACCTACCTTTTGACCCAGCAATTCCACTGCTAGGATTATATCCTGGAAACCCTGAAACACCAATCCAAAAGAACCTATGCACCCCAATGTTCATAGCAGCACAATTTACAATAGCCAAATGTTGGAAGCAACCTACATGCCCATCATTAAATGAATGGATCAAGAAACTATGGTACATTTACACAGTAGAATTCTATGCAGCAGAAAGAAAGAAGGAGCTCCTACCCTTTACGACAGCATGGTTGGAACTGGAGAGCATTATGCTAAGTGAAATAAGCCAGGAGGTGAAAGACAAATACCATATGATCTCACCTTTAACAGGATCCTAATCAACAGAACAAACAAACAAGCATAATATAACCAAAGACACTGAAATTGAGAATAAGAGAGGAGAGGGATAGGAATATCCAGGGAAAAGGGGAAGGGTTTAGAGCAACAAGTATGAAAGACACATGGACAAAAGCTAGCGGGGGCGGGGGGGATGGAAATGAGAGGGAGCTGGGGAGGGCTGGGGTGGTGGGATGGGATGGGAGTAGAATACAGAAAACTGTATAAGAACAACAATTAAAATAAAATTTAAAAAAAAGAGAGAGATAAGGGGACAGTCACCTACAAAGGAGTTCCCATCAGACTGTCAGCTGATTTCTCAAAAGAGATCTTCCAGGCAAGAAGGGGCTGGAAAGAAGTATTCCAAATCATGAAAATCAAAGACCTATATCCAAGTTTGCTCTATCCAGCAAAGCTGTCATTTAGAATGGAAGGGAAGATAAAGTGCTTCTCAGATAAGGTCAAGTTAAAGGAGTTCATCATCACCAAGCCCCTACTATATGAAATGTTAAAGGGGCTTATCTAACAAAAAGAAGGTAAAAAACATGACAGTAAAAAGACAGCAAACTCACAGATATTAACAACCACACCTAAAACAAAAGCAAACAATGAGAACAGGAACAGAAACACAGACATAGAGATCACATGGAGGGTTAGCAATAGGGGAGTGGGAGGAGGGGGGGAAGATACAGAGAATAAGTAGCATAGACAGTGGGTAGAAAATAGACAGGGGGAGGGCAAGAATAGTGCGGGAAATGTAGAAGCTAAAGAACTTACGACGCATGGACATGAACTAAAGGGGTGGAATATGGGTGGGAGGGGATGTGCAGGGTGGAGGGGAATGATGGGGGAGAAATGGGACAATTGTAATAGCATAATCAATAAAATATATTTAAAAATAACAGTGTTATAGATTTGATTATAATGTAATCAATAAACAATTTTGCTTTTCTAACATCAAGATGACAATTTCTTTGCATATAATAATTACTATGAAATGACATAAAAGAATGATAGAAAGCCCAAATTCTTAGATTTAACACACAATGTTAATATATATAAAGACCTAACAGTATGCAAGGTTTTAAAGCTCTGTCCAGGACTTACCGGAGAGTGCACTGAGCACTGGAAACAACTCACACACTCCCAGCGTGTGGGACACCAACACCCAGGGCACCACTGCTTGGTGTGCCCACAGAGAACCAATCACTCTTGGCTTGTCCAGTGTCATTGACAGGACACCTGTTACCCCTGACAGCTTCCTGTTTGAACTTGATTCTGAGTTGTTGCAAGTTCCTCCCTGGGGCAGGTTCAAATTTCTAGAACATCTATTTTGACAAAAATATATGTATACTAATAAAACAGTTATTATTATTCCGTTTGTCAAAGCTTCCCATGTAATTTTGATCATATTAAATTGGCCTAATTAGTTCCAAAAACTTCTCTTTTGTGAGGTGAGAACAAATCCTGGAGGTATTCCAGAGGCCCATTGAAGAATTCATTTCTCAGCTTTAAAAATTTAAATTTTGAAAAGGTTGTAATATTTAACCAAAAGATTATGACATAAACTTGGTCAAACAACACATTTTTTGGTAATAACCCCAAAAGACATTAATCAAAATTAAAACCAGTTTTAATACCAAATATTTTGTCCAAACCATAGGATCCTGTTTAATTTACATTATTTAATATTTAATTTCTTTAGACCACCAGAATATTATACCCTAGTTATGCCATCTGGAGGCAGAAAACATACCACATGTAGCACACAAAAACATATCACATAAAGACCACACACAGGAAGACTGAACATGTAAAGACGATAATTTGAATTACTAATTTTTGTAGAGAAAGTTTAAGATTTCTCTTATTTGCTTTTGACAACTTTCAAGAAGACTGGAACAGCGATGGAAGGTCCTAAATACCAACCAGGAAGACCTGTGAGACTCTCAGTAGAAGCTTCAAGGACTGTCAGTGAGTGGTGGTGGAAACAGTCTCGGCTCCAAGGAGTCTAGCAGCAGGGAAGAGCCTGGGCAGGGCTGCTCTGGCCCCTGAAAGGTCAGAACCCTGGGGACAGAAGACAAACACTCCAGATGGAGGACTGGGAGTTATAGTCCTCACCAGTGGAGAAATACAAAGAGATAGATGCGTTTACCCTCTGCCAGGGTTGGCCTTACCAACGATGAGAGCACCAGCCAAATGCCCTGGGAATGGATTTACCCCACTCAGACAGAGGACTCAACTCCACGCCTGCCAGGGGCTGTGTTCTGTGTTCTGAGTGTGGCCTACCAATGTCCAGAGCACCAAACAATGGGGAATGAATAGGTCCCTTCGAATGTCAGTGGTGATTGGTTCCTGACTCACTGGACCCTGTGTCCCAGGTGTCACCTGGAAATACTCGTGTAGGGTTGACTCAGTGTCCACAGGGCAGCCTTACCTTCTATTCTAGCATTGACAAAATGCATTTTGACAAAGGAAATTTGTATTTTATTTTTTAAGATTTTATTTATTTATTTTTAGAGAGAGAGGAAGAGAGAAAGAAAGAGAGGAAGAGAAACATCGATGTTTGAGAGATACGTCAATCGGTTGCCTCTCACATGCCCCCAACTGAGGGCCTGGCCCGCAACCCAGGTATGTGCCCTGACTGGGAATCGAACTGGCAACCCTTCGGATCAAAGGCCTGCACTCAGTCCACTGAGCCACATCAGCCAGGGCTAGGAAATTTGTATTTTAAAATATGGCCTAGACAAGAGGGGTTGTTTTTTGGTTTGGGTTTTTTGTTTTTTTTTTTTTTTTAAGATTACTTATTTATTTATTAGAGAGAGGGGAAGGGAAAGAGAAAGAAAGAGAGAGAAACATCAATGTGTGGTTGCTTCTTGTTTTCAATTTTGCAGTGTTTATATTTTAGAGCTACTAATTTTTTTTTCAGCTGTCAAATTTTCAAGTGGGCCCCTATGAGAGCCTGGGCCAGGGACTCCTCCAGTTGGCAGCACATAAGTAACCTGGGTCCAGAGGTCTTCCCTATCCTCCTCACAAAACACACAGCCCGGTACACACACACATGCACACTCACACACTAAACACTGAGGAAAAACAGCGCCTTGACTGGATTTTGGAGACAGAGTCTAGCTCCAGATTAGGAAGACAGTGTGTAACAATTAAATGCTTACTCTTTCTGATACCTTCAGGAGCTAATGGCCCTGCTGTTGTTACCAACAACAACCAGGCCTCGGTTCTTGTCTTCTTGAAGGAAAGATTTCAGCCAAGAGATGTAGAAAAGCAAGCAAGGATTCATTGGCCACAGTAAAAGCGCCCTCAGATCAAAGAAGCAACAGGAGAGCCCAGGCTGGGCTGCTTTAGCTCACTGGGAAGTTAGAGGAAAAAAGGGCATTGGGGACAGGTTCAGGGGGTTAGCCCTGTAGGAGCTGCCGCTCCCTCGTTGCTCCCCTGATTGCAAGTCTGTGGGGTCTCTTAGAGTTTAGGAGATGCATGCATGTGGGAGAAGAGGGGGAGCGAGGGGGGAGGGAGGCCATGTGCTCTGTCCTTCCGCCCAAGGGTTTTACCTCTCCCTTGCAGGTAGGAATCTTAGGGGAGGTCTCAGGGGAGGATCTTGGTAGAATATTCATCAGCTTTCCAGGTGGGCTCAGTCAGGGTCTTGGTTTCCACTGATTGGTTGGCACCAGGGCAGGAGGTCTTTAATCAATGCAGCTGATTCTGAGGCAGTTATGACATCACTTGGCTGGTTTTGCTGCTTTTCTGGGCCTGGAGCTACCGAGGCCTAAATGTTATCTTTAGGGAGGAAAAAGTCAGGGAGTCTAAATTTCATGACCAGTGATATGAAAGGTCAGTGGGCCCAAACTGCATGACCAGGGATATGCTGGGGGAGGAGAGGTTACCCTGGGGCAAGGTCCTTGCTTTCCCACTTTGAACGTCGGTCTTTCCACCCTGGTGACCTTCTGTACCTGGCCCATCATCCTTGCTCTGTTCTCGTCTAACTGCCTGCAATACTACAGATATACTAATTAACTAGAGGAATTATACTTCAGGCTTGAGAAGCCTCAAAATATGCACAGAGTAATTAGTGTTTTTTCCAAAATTTACTGGAGTCTCTCCAGAACTGGACTCAGGTCAACTGGGGATCAACAGACCTGGAACTAAGGGGATTAGAAATTTCAAGTTCTTCCTTAGATCTCTTTTGACACCTAGCTGACTTGCTGTCTGTCTATGGCCCTCACCTACCTCTTACCTTGCCCCTCCTCCCTTCCCTTGACAATAAAAGATACCTAAATTCTAGAATCTCTTTTAAGATGGATTTGTGGGAGCTATAAGGCACCCCCATCTTCTCCAGTTGGGCCTTCTCAACAAACTTTTCCTAATCCCAAACTCTAACGTATTGAATATTAGCCTTTGTTCTGAAACATAGGGCACAGGAACCTTGTGCCTACAACAGGTAGGGCCAGTTAGAAGCGGGGATGGAAGCAATGTCATGTCATGTCAGAGGGAGCTTCCTTACTGCAACCAGTGGCTGTGTTACCAGAAAGGGGACCTAGCCCTGAGGGTTCTACCTTGGACCTGCCCATAGTGTATGGATTATTGGTTTTGGGCAGGAGAGATTCCACAACACGAGTCCAGGTGATTTTTTTTAATGTTTATTAGTATTTATTTTATGCTGAATTTACTCCCAGGCCATAAGGTGTTGTTTCTTGGGTTTCTTCTGGGATATCGGTTTCTTCTATGCAACCTCCTCTCCTGGCTCAGGAACAACCTGCTCTTTTTCAGCAGGATCATCTCAGTGTGGCAGGAGGGCTCATGTGTGGGTTAACGTGCCCACGAGCTCTGTTAGTTCTGCGCTGCATCTTGCGAGCTTTGTTCACCTGGATGTGCTCAATGACCAGAGAATCTACATCTAAACCCTTAAGTTCAGCATTAACTGCACTTTTAAGCATGTGCAGCAAAAATTCAGCACTCTTTTTTGGGCCACTGACCCTGTGTCCAGCCCCACTGTTTGGCCTGGGCACACCTACCAACTCCACCGTTGTACTGACGAAAAGGCACACACTGCTTCTGTAAAGTGGCATCCTTCACATACTTGGTGACTTTTCAAATATGCATACCCTTGATGGCCTGGGCAGTTTCATGAGTGCTTGAAGTGAACATGAAGATATAAACCTCTTGACTTGCATGATTTCGTGGGGGTTTCTGAGTCAAGTGAATAGTGAACTATTTTCAGAGGTCACCTCTGGCTGCTTTGGGGAATAGTCAGGTGATTCTAAGGCTACCTTTATTAAAGCTGAGGACAGTGGAACTAGGGCAGGACTAAGATAGAAGCAACAGGAGACACTAGGTGGGTCTTCTGTGGCTCCCTGTGAGTGGTACAAGACAGAAATGACCGAGGCAGGCTGTTAGCTCACTGGGAAGTCAGAGAAAAGGGGGCCTTAAAAACAGGTTTGAGGGTTAGCCTGGGACAAGCTGTTACTGCCAATTGATCCCCTGGTTGCAAGTCTTATGGGGTCCCTTACAGTTTAGGAAATGCATGCCTGTGGGAGAAAAAGAGGGGAAAGGAAAAGGCCTAGGCGTGCTCCTGGGAGGAAGAACACATGCTGCTGGGTCCTTTGAGAGTTTTAAAATGCTGGGAGTTTAGGGGAGGTCCCCAAAGAATATTCATCAGCTTTTCCAGATGTGCCCTTTCAGGGTTGTTGTTTCCACTGAGGGATCAGTACCAGGGCAGGGGTCCTCAGTCATCGCAGCTGTTCCTGGGGTCACCCACCTGGTTTTGCTGCTTTTCTGGGCCTGGAGCTGAAACTCAACTGAGGCCTAGCTGTCATCTCTAGGAAGATGACCTTCTGCGTCTGGCTGTAATTTGCTCAGCCATTGTGTTCAGCTGTCTGTCTCAGTTTCCCCATTCAACTTGCCAAGGAATTTTCCCAGCTTCTTACTTTCCCACCTCAGTCGGAGCTGCTAAAAACACAGAGGCTGAGACAACCTAGCTTTGGAGGTTGGCATGGGCACTTTGTCCCTCCTAGGGAAGGTGAGTAAGAGACCGGTCACCCACAGAGCAGCTGCCTGAATAGCTACCTGAATAGCTACCTATTTGGGGACTATGGCCTCTGTGTTCCAAGCAGGTGGACCTCAGGGCTGGAGGGCTGTGAGAGGCTTCTCTGTGGCACAAGGGCAGTGCCCCACGAGGAGGGTATGGAAATGCTGACACAGTCACACAGACAGACACACAGACAGAGGGTGCAGTGGTGCAAAGAGGAGAGAAGGAAGGGGTGGGGGAAGCGAATAGCTGAAAAGGAACTGGAATGAGGACAGAAAAAAGGCAGATAGAGAGCTTGTTTGTGTGACAGTGCTTGGGGGAAGGGAAGCAGGATCTCCCAGGATGGTGGTGGCCCTGAGACAGAAGCAACAGCTGGGTTCCAGGGCCAGCCCGGTGGTGGGGGTGGCGCAGGCTGGCAGGAGATACGATGTTACCTCAGCCTTCTGGAAGGCAAAGGCAGAGGGGTCTGAAGAGATATCTGTGCTTGGTAACAATCGCCCCAACACACACACACTCTCCCAACCTCCCTGGAACCAGAGGTAGAGAAACCCCACTTGCCACTTCGTCCTTGCTATGATCTCTGAGGTATCCAAGTACTCGCTGCATCCAGCTACTTGGTTTACCCCGAACCTCAGCCAGTGCCTGTGCCACTAGGTGGAGCCAAAGCCCACAACCACAGCATCTGGCTGGGTCCACCGGGGAATGGGCTAACTCCCCCCGACCGCCCCTCACCCCCGCCAATCCCCAACCCCAGACGCCTGAATTTAAGAGGATGGTGGGCTCAGGAGGCCGCGGTCTGGGGGTAGAGGGGCTGAATCTGGGTCCTACCGAGAGGCCTGGGAAGGGTATGAGACAGCCAGCCCCAGCCCTAGCTCAGGATGGCTTTATTTGACTTACAAATTCTTTCCTGTCTGTTCTACCAGTAAAGGTTAATGGCCCCAGAGCGGACCTCAACCCCCCACCCCGCGGCCGCGAACTCCCATTTATCAGATGAGGAGCCTGAGGCGCTGCGAGGGGGTGAAGAGGTGCCAGGACCTGGCTGAGGCTGGAGCCGGCGTCACTCGGGGGACCTAGACCCTGCCCCTGGGGAATGCGCGTGAAGAAGGTGCCGCCTCCGGAAAGGGTGATCCCCGGAGCGGGCACTGCCGGGGTACATGCTTGACCCCCAGCACCGGGTCTGATGTCCCCTCCAATATCTTCAGGGGCGAGGCGAGATGGGAGTCCGGACTTGAGAGAATCAGCGCAGGTGACGGTGGTGGAAAGGCTTCCTCACTGCCCGGCTGTAAGTGGAGGCGCTGGCGGGGTGGGCTTGGGGGTTGCTGGGGTTCTCGGATTGGCTGGAGCTGAGGGGGCAGGACTGAGAGCCCTAAAGACCTGGAAGCTGAACACGTGGAGAATACTCACAGACTCAGAGCAGTTGAAGTACGTTCCTTGCAGTCCAGGGCCTGAGCTACAGAGCTGATCCTGCATCTGGGGTAAGCATCAGCCTTGTTGTCCCTAGGCACAGACTCTCTCCGTTTCCCCAGCCCTGAATCCAGGGCTCTGGTTTGGCTCGCCCCGTGCTCTCATTGACCAGAGGAACCGGGTAGGTGTCAGACCTCTGCAATCCTGCCCACCCTCTCTCACCAGCAGCCTTGCCTGCCTTCACCTTCCCTTTTATAAAAATTTCTTCCAGAGTCCACCCTTACATCACACTTACCTTTGCACAGCCAGTGCTCAGCACGAAGCCCCCAACCAGGATTGCCTCAATAGATTCCCCTCACCCTTCAGTGGTTGCCCTTCCACTTCTAACAGGTCTAGAGATGGGGAGGGCAGGTTTAGGGGGCCACATGGATGCTGTGAGTGCAGTATTCATTCCACAGACATGTACCTAGCACCTGCTGTGTGCCAGACACTGGGATGGGTACCAGAGAGAACTGGGCGCTAAACAGAAATGGTCACTGCTGTTACCAGTTTTCACACCAAACTGTAGGACAAACAGGGAGAGACAGAGACAGAATTTGAGGAAACTGATAAGATATCCCCACACTGGAGATGTGAGTGAGCAACACTTAAACAGTGGGCTAAGGAAGTTTGCAGAAATGTGTTGGGGCTAAAGGCCATGACCCCCATAAAATCTAAAAATGGTCAATTACCGTGAATGTCAAGAAGAAAAATTGCCTCCTTGTTGCCTTTCCACGGTAGCAGGGTGTTGCTTCAAGAAAACCAATATGCGAATGTGCAACCACAGGTCAGTTCTATTTGGTAAGAAAGGAAATAAATTAGTTGTTTGGTTCTATTCAAGAATCAACCATAAGGTTTCCTTAAATGGCAAACTTCCTTTGAAATCTAAAGGAAGAAATTACCTTTCTGGACGCACCAAGTAAACCTGTGTCCTCAGGACAGTGCAAACAGGGTCCACTAGAGGGCAGCAGAGAGATGGATATGCAAGAAGAGACTTGGTTAATTACTACTCACCCCAGAGGGTGTGAGGAGCATAATAAAAACAATACCAATAATAGTTCACATTTATTGAATAGTTACTCTAGGCCAGAATCCTTGTAAGTGCTTTATAAAAGATAACCTAATTTGATCCTCCCACCAACCCTATGAGGTAGATACAATTGTATTAACCCCATTCTACAGATGAGGAAACAGATTGAGTAACTTGCCTAAAGGTCACACAGCTGGTAACAAGTAAACCCCAGATATGAATGTGCGCCCCTCTGTAGATATGAGGGTACAGTGAGGTGGCCTTGTGTGTGGTAATTGTTAAATAAAGTATTGGGTAGAAAGTGCTCAGCCTCCCTCTCCTTCCTTATCCCTGACCTTCCTGGATTTTATGGGGTCTGCTACCCAAAAAGAGGGGGTGCAGTTGGATGAGTATCAGCCCACAAAGTGAAAGGTTGCTGGTTCAATTCCCAGTCAGGGCACATGTTTGGGTTGCAGGCCAGGTCCCTGGTTGGGGGCATGTGAGAGGCAACTGATCAATGTTTCTCTTCCTCTCTTCCTCCCTCCCTTCCCATCTCTCTATAAATTAACTAACTAATTAATTAATTAATTAAATCTGTTTTAAAAAGAGGGGGTACAACTTTTAAGAAAGAGCCAGGAAGGACCAATTCTTACCCAGAGTTCTAAGGGAAGGGGTACTTTAGGCACCCTTTCTGAAGTCAGCCCAGCCAAACAGCCTTTCTGCTGCCCCTCATGTTGTGGCCAGGGCGCAGGAAGGTGGCACAATGCCATGGGGTGAAAGCCACAGGATCTCCTCCATGCTCAGCTCTCTGTTCACTTTGCTAAGGCCACCCACACCTGCCAGCTCTCTGGAGGCCCCCAGCCCTGGCCTGGGAAAGGTGACTCCCCTCCACCCCAGTGCCCATAGACACAGGCCCCATGAGGTCATCAGTCTTTCCTGTGCCCCGTGAGAACTGGGAGGAGTGGGCAGGGCTGGAGCCAGTACTGGGGGCAGATGTTGGAAGCCAGTAACCTCACAGCCCAAGGCAACGCCTGAGTTCTTTCTCTCCTGACCAGCAGCCCTTCACTGAGCACTGCCATGTGCCAAGCCCGGCTGTAAGGGTCAAAGGCAGCAGTGAATTCAATGGTGAACTGAAAGATGTTTAACAACCAACTCTCTGGGATGCGGTGAAGAACCCTGATCTATGGCATTTTCCCACTTCTGAAGTGTCAGTATTTCTACCATGGCAAGTAACAAGCCACCAATGCAACGTCTCTTAACACTGAGTTGGTTCGCACCACTGTCTAGGGCCTCCGCCATCAGACCCAATAGACATAAATAACCTTATGAACACAAATGACAATAAAATGATTAGGAAGTGATGAGTTTGGGTTTTTTCAGAATTTTATTTTTAGAGAGAAGGGAAAGAAGGGACAGAGGGAGAGAAATGTTAGTGTGTGGTTGCCTCTCACATGCCCCCTACTGGGGACCTAACCACAACCCAAATATGTGCCCTGACTGGGAATTGAATCAGTGAACCTTTGGTTCAGAGGCCGGTGCTCAATCCTCCGAGCCACACCATCCAGGGAAGGAAGTGAGGAGATTTTATTGTTCATTTCCCTTTTTAACAATGTATTTAATTGTAAAATGCATGTCATTTAATTGTTAACAATAGCTGCATATAACAACCAGTTCACAGAATTTCTGCAAATTTAATCACAGCTCTCACCTGCCAGAACAAGCCAGCTCCAGCCCCACACTCATCACTGAATGTGATCCATGACCTCAAGACTGTACTCTCTAAGGAAGACAGGCCTTTTCAGAGTGGGGTCGTCGGTGGCATGCAGAGGAACACACTGGGGCCATGGAGAGACTGAGGAAGCCCTGACCCTACCCAAATATTCAGGAAAGGCTTCCTGGAGGAGGTGGTGTCACATGGAGACTGAGGAAAGAGTAAGGGTGCCCCAGATACCAAGTGGAGAATGTGCCAGCCTGAAGGGAACACTGAGGAAAGACCAGGAGAGGAGAAAGCACTTGGCATGGGCCAATAACCAAACATGAGAGACTCAGTCTGGTTGAGGGGAAGGCTGGGTTCCAATACAGGTTCTGCTGATGACACCTCTGTCACTTGAGACAAGTTCCCTCCCTTCTCCAGGTTTCTCCCTTCTGTCAAACTGGGGTCTTGAGCCACAAGGTTTCCAAGGCTGTTGGTGTTCTAGAGCTACTAGGCATCTGTGGGGGGCCTTGTGAGTATACAAAGCCTGTGGTGGGGGTCTGGCCCTCCACAACCAAGTCTTCACCTCTCTCCCCTCTCCCTTTCCACCCAGATCCCAAGTGACCCCCAAAACTCCTAGTTTGGCAGCTGAAAAAAATAGCTGTAATTACAGTCATTTATAGAATAGTGTGCTGCCTCCTAATTACCAAGCCGAGCAATTCCAATTCCATGTTTAAGGAAATATCTCAGCAGCCCCTCCCCAGGGCCAGCCTGTCAGTAGCAGCCCCCAGGCCAACCAGAATGTGGGAGGGGTGGCACATGTGGCTGGCTGGTGGCTGCTGCTGGACCTCCTTCAGTGGCCCCCTTGCTGCCAGTCAGGCAGGAGACCCTGGTTCAGAGATGTGCCCTGGAGTTGGCACAGGATGAAGGGAGGCAGAAGAAGTGCTCCAAGAAGAAGGGGCTGTTGACTGTTTAGGACGAAATGCCACCACCGCCCCAGAACCCTTGCTGTGTGCGGATTCTCTTCATATCTACCACCACCAACTGCAAGACTCCCCTCAGCAATGGCCCCTACCCTGCAGAGGGGCTATCCAGCCCTGCCTCACACATTTCCTTCAACAGGAAACTCTGGACCCCAAGAAGCCTATTATATTTGGGGGCTGCATTTATGAGAAGGCTCTTCCTAAACCAAGAGAAACATCCCTCTGTAATTCCTACCTACAGGCCCTTAGAACTACTCTTCCCTCTGTCCTGGGGAGCACCGATGGACCTGATACTCTGATACTCGCTGTTCCTCTCCCAGGCAGGTGTCTGGCCCCCTGAACACTGTCTGGCTCCTCAATGCCACCAGTGTCTAAGAGGCTCCTGATTCGTAGCTCCCTGGTACTTCTCCCTGTACTCCCAGTGCCCGCATCCCATCCCACAGCACTGGGCTCCTAACTCCCAGGTGGCTCCACCTTTGAGCCAGGCCCATTGCCTCCTAGTAGCCCCCAGGTCTGCACCCCGCACGGTACCCAAACCCAGCCTCACCAGCTTCCTCAGCCCTGCCCCTCTTCTCCAGTCTTTAAAGCCTCACACTCCAGCACTGCCTTCTCCCAAACCTCATCTCTCTCTCTCCTAAGGCCCTCAGCCTTACCCCACTCAGGCTACCAGCTTCTGTCACCTAGAACCCTGCAGAGCCCCCTAGCTGGTCTCCCCACCTGAGTCAGGAAGGCAGCAGAGCCTGGGGATCAGGTACCTGGGTCCAGTTGAATCCATTCCCAGCCCTTCCAGTCACAGCCAGGCTCGCAGGCCACTGTCACCTCTGTGCTTCATTTCCTCCATACGATACCTGTCTCCTAGGGTTGCCTGTGAACAATAGGGTTGCTGAGAAGTTTGGAGTGGTCAATTGGATGGGGGTAAGGAAATAAAATGAGACAGAAAGAGACACAGGGTCCAGGTCCCTGAGACCTTCAGTGTTCTACTAAGGCTCATGAACTTGCTCCAATCAATTTCATATCTTAAATGGTATCCAGGGTATATCCTGCCTTCTGCAGAAGCTGGGAGCCTGCCCTGCCCCCCCAGGATGCCAGGAGGTCTTGCTCCAGCCCCCTACCAGCCCCCATGTCCACTTCAGTGCCCAGAGGTAATGGCGCTGTCCTCTCCTCTCACCAGACTGCAGTCCTCTCTCACCACAGGGGAGCACAACTGGGCAACAAAGGGTCTGACCTGAACTCCAACTTTGAGGGGGTGAGCGGAGGAGGCTTGCTGCCAGCGAGTGCTGCTTGTGCTGGTAAGGCTCTTCGAGCAGGGGTCTAGGGAAGAGTGGCCTCAGGGACCAGCCACAGCATCCTTCCAGAATCACTACCCCTCTTCTGACACAGGCCCACCACCTACAAAGCTCTTTTGCAAACATAGTATTAGCTTGTTTAATCCTGTAACAGCACTGGGAGTTGGGTGTCATTATCTATTTTACTATAAGCAAACTGAATGCCATGGTCCCATTAGGTGCCCATCAGGAGTCTGCTCAGAATGGTTAGTGCCTGGGTGGGAAGAAGGATGTAGCGTTGCTCCTTAAGCCAGCAGAGCTAGCCAGGCCCAGAATGGAGGCCAAGTATGGAGAGCATGTAGGCAGAAAAGGGGTCACAGAGGGGTGGTGAGCATGGCTTTAGTGAGGGCTCCCAGAGCTGAGGCCTGCCGGACACCAAGAAGAAAGGCAGAGAGGGGTCAGGAGAACTGAGAAGTAGGCTGAGAGGGGGGAAAGCTAAGGGTTGGAGGAAGCCTCCTGGAGTCACCCTGCTTATTGTACAGATAGGGAATCTGATGCCCTGGCAGCAACAGAAATTTGCCCAAGGTTGCTCAGCCTGGTAGATGCCAAGCTGGGACCTATTCCTAGGCTGAGACTCAAGGGGAGGAAGCCCAGGGTAAGGCTGGGTCCCAGGGCAAACCCAGCCTGGTCTTGGGGAGACAAAGACCCAGCTCTCTGGGGCCCCAGCAGCTCACAATAGGTCAACTGTTAGGGAGAGGGCGAGACTTCTAGTCCCACAGGCTTCTCTGGGTGGCCAGCAGGGAGCAGTGCTGCCCCAGGAGTGAATGCTCCCACCCTTAAGACCTCCCTATGGTCCGAGCAAGGTCCCAGGGCAGGTGTGAGGGCTGGGGACACCAGAAGCTGAGTGGAGGGGCAGAAGAGGGTTTCCAGGGGTTGGAGGAGCACACAGCCAAACATCACATCTTCTGGGCCCTGTCACCTGAGCACTGGTGGAAATAAGCTTCTAACCCCACTTTACGTGCCCACCAGCTTCAAGAACAATTTGGAAATGCGCCCAGCTCCACCCAGCCTCACTCCCTGGGAAGGAGGATGCATCCTAGGTCACAGCCTTACACAGAAAGCTGACTTGCAGAGAAGGCTAGACCTAAGTTGGAACTTCTGAGGTCTCCACACTGAGTATCTCTGATGGATTCCAGCATTGTCCTTTTATCAAAATCCCACCCTAGGGAGCGAGGGATATGGTCAAGCTGCCGTGAGAGAGGAGCTGGATGTCTCTGCTGCTGTCTGAGGCCTCCCTTAGATGAGCAGGGAGAGAATTTTCCCCAAGACAGCCCAGGGAAGGGAGTGCAGGGACAAGCTGCCCCAGACCCCAGGAGAAATCCCAATACAGGGCAATTGGCCTGCCCAGGTGAGGGATCTTAATATCACACTCAGCAGTCCTAAAACTTCACTCTTCCCAGTGGTGAGGTTTCCTGTAGCCAGTCCTTTAAAAGGAATCTGGTTGCAGATGGAATCCCTGCTCTGATTGGAAGCTCACTGTTTCCCGAGGCCTCCCTTCTATGTCCCAGAGGTCCAACTTCTAGGGGCAGAAGGCAATGCAACACCCCACAGCCCTGCCTCCCCCAAGATTTAAAATGCTCAGGAGGCTGTAGGCTCTCATGCAGGGGTGCTGTGCTCTGCTGGGGTAAGTCATACCCTCCCTTGTCCTCAGCACCCAACCTGGCTGTGTCCCAAGGGGATCAAACCAGATGGTCTCCCAGGGGCCCCTTTCACCACCCTCCCTAGGTTCCCGTAGATGTCAGCACATGACCGAAGTCACAGCACTGTCTGTGGGACAGCCCCCTGTAAGGGCCCATTGTCCCAGTTAGCTTTCGGTTCCCATAAGCTCACCCCTTCCCAGAGAGCAGGGCAGGCAACTGGGGAGTCACATCAGGCAGCCTGGGGACAGGGACAAAGAAAACGGAAGTGGAGACACATGGGGGGCAGGGCAGCATCCTGGCAGATCCCAGGCTTGCCCTTCCCAGAGGGGCTGGTGACTCATAGGTACAGACAGAGGAAACATTCCCCCAAGCACTGAAACCAGACGGGAGGGAAGGACACAGCATCCTGCAGCCTTTGTCCTCCCAGGTGTCACTTCCAGGTCTGTGAGTCACAGTGACCCCTCCTTTTCTCTTACGCTGACATCTGAGTCTGGCCATGTCCTACTGCTCTCAATCTTACCGTCTGAATACCCACCCTGTCCCATCACCACGTCAGCCATGGCCTAGACCACAGAAAGGCTTCTTCTGGTCACAATTTTCTCCCCCTTCTGGGCTTTCATCACACCGAAAGGAAAAGTGGGCCTCCTGGAGCTCCCGTCTGCACTCCGGCCTCCCCAGCCCTTCCTCAGTCCCTTCTACATACCCACTCACCACCATCTTTGCTCCTCTGCTCCCTCTGCTTGGAATTTCCCTTCCACTTCCTGCATTGCTTAGGCAGTGCCTACTCATCCTTCAGGTTTCAATCCACATCACCTCCTCCAGGGAACCTTCCCTGAGGTTTCAACTAAGTCACATTCCCCATTAGATGTGCCCTGGCACTACGCATGCCTCTCTGTAGCTCTTGTCAGAGTTGAATACATGGTGAGGTTTAGTGAGGTTTGGTGAGGCTTAATTATGTTGTTGGTAATGAGTGTCTACCTGCCCCACTAGATCAGAACCAGGTCTAATTTGCCTCCATTGCCTCCACAGCACAGCTACTGGCACGTGGTAGGTGCTCAATAAACACGCACTGAGTGAATGGATTCCCCAGCCAGCTGGGTGTCTCACAAGTGAGTCTGCAGCCCCTCTCCTCCCATCACTGACCTCCCCTCACCAGGCCCCACTCCTCTCTATGATACCTCTTGTCTGCAGTCCATGGAGCCTGCTTATGATGGGGCTTTGTAGTGGAGACTGAGCAGGTTGCTTCCCAGAAACTCAAGAACCCTTTAGATTCCCTCACGGGTGCCGGTGATAAACTCAGTGATACCAATTGCTCTGACCCGGTGACTCAGAGGAAGCCAGTCCTTCAGAAACTAGCCCCAAATGGCAGGAGTCATCCTTCTTGAGTTTGCGCCAGCTACCTTGGCCCTCAGAGACTGTCCAGCCTCCATCTGAAACCAGATGCCCAGAGAGGGTCAGGGCCCAGCTCAAACTCACAAGCAAGGCTGCCGCAGCACCACTCCAAGAATCCAGGCGGCTGGCTCCAGTTTAGGGTTCTCCCTGTGCTATAATAAATGTAGCTATTTTTGGGAAGCTAATTAGCAAGTCAAATAACACTCCTGCTAATAATACCACCTTTATGCTTTTTAGTCTCTTCATCACCTCATTTGATCCTGCAACAGCCAGTGAAGTAAGAGGTGATCTTATCCGAAAGGTATGGTCCAGAAAGAGGAAGTGACTAGTCTTCTAGCCCATCCCACCAGCCAGTCTCAGGCATGCTCCAGAGAGACGATGTGTCCCAGAGGCTCCCTTCCCCAGGCTCTGGTTTGGAGCCTCTCTCTCAGGTAGCCTGCTCACCTCAGAGGGTCCTCTACCCCTCCCCCATTCAAGATGAAGTCAACCTCCAGTCCCTGCAGGCCGCTTGCAGCCCATGTGCCTCAGGCAGCCCTGCAGCCTGGTATACACTGGTGTTTTTTCCTGAAAGTCTCCAACATATGGATAGTTCTGAGCAAGGAGGCATGACAGCCTAGCTGTGTAACTTGGCAGCTCCTCAACTTGGGACCCCAGTTAAAGTGGAGTCACCCCAGGAGTGGCTTGGAACAGGTCCAGCCTCAGCCCTGCAGCCCCATCTCCTGCCCCTGCTCCCTCTCCTGCAGAAGCTCCTGAGATATCCGGCACCAACAGGGCTGGATAGATATGAACATAAGGTCACATCCTCTATTGCTTCCTGAGCCCTTCCCAGAGGCAGGAGGTGCTTCCCATCAGGACGCAGCTAGGCTGCCTGTGCTGGAAACGGGGCAGGCCAGGCTGTGACACAGCTGAGATGCAGGCCTGAGTGCTAGAGCACCCTGTGACAGCCTGTGCTCAGCCCCTAGGCCCCGTACCTGCTGAGGAGGGCACCTGGGCCAGTTCCCAGGAGTCTCAACTCACAGAACAAAGAAAGACCTGTGCTGGATTTTTCACCTGAACTCCAGCTGCGGAGCTCAGTAGTCTGGAGGGCTTCACGGGAAGAGGGTTGGGCGGGTCTCGAAGGCAGTGAGAAAGGAAGACAGCATTGAGAGTGAGCACCTCAGATGCAAAGGTGTGGAGGAGAGGAGGGCTCAGTGATTGCCTCTCAGATCAGAGTGCCCTTGGCCCATGTGGGGTCTCAGCCAGGTAGGCTGGCCTGCAGTGGAACCTGGGCATGTGGTCCACCGCAAGTTTGGCCTGAATGAGCCCCCCAGGGTGTCAACTGCTCTGAGCACTGCCCCCATCCTGGAGTCTCCTCACAGACTGACAGGTTGGGCTACTAGTCCCTGTCAGGCCAGCTGGGGGGCAAGGGGGCCGTTGCTAGGAGAGAGATGAGGTCCATCCATTGGAGGAGGAGGAAAGGCCACCCAGGGTGGCCCCCGGCTGCCCTGGCAAGATGAGGTGGGCACCCCCACAGGGCCCAGACCTGGTCTTCACCAGCAGGGAGCCTCCTCCCCATGGGAGCCATGTTGGCTTCAGGACAGCCACCATTCCCGGACATGGCCAGAAGAACGAGGCCCACAGTGAACAGAGAGATAGAAGGTGCCGAACCTACAGGAGTCTGTCCTGAGGCAGCACCACCGCTATGTGGCTGAGGGAGGAGGCACGACACAGGCTGTCCCTCAGTGTCCATTCCAACATGTAACTGATCTAACAGTGGCACAGGGTCCTCATGGCCAAGCTGGGCATGCTTAAGCCTTCCCGGGAAACCCCTGTCACCCTCTCCACAGGACCCAGGGCACTCCTCTCCCAAGGCAAAAGGCCTCTGAATTTCCTGTCCACCCTGATAACAGAGTCTACTCACCACGCCCACCTCCTCCTGCCCTCCCCCAACCCCCTCAAGTGTGGTAATGAGGGAGCCCAGAAAGGGCCATCAGCAGGGGAGCACTTGTAGACACAAACAGCCTTGTGGCAGATGTGCCCCATGAGGGAGGCACCCAGCAGCAGGACAGGTGCAGCGGCCCTGACTTGGGACTGTGTCACACAGCATCAAGGAAGGGGCTGCTGGCTCCCAGTGAGGGTTGGGAGCCTGCGGGTTAGGAAGCTCTGGCTTTTCAGCTGAGTGAGCAAGAACATTGGCTAAGGTAGAGCTGGTGCTCCACTTTCCCGGCAAAGCTAGGGAGGGCTGCCCACTGCCCTCAGGGTCTGATGCTAAACAGTCCCCAGAGCCAAATTAGGCAGGGTAATGTCAGGGTTCCAGAGAGGTGGGGGTCAGATGGTAGCAGGTACTCTGCCTCTCTATACCTGTATGATGCAAGCAAGTGAGTCATCTTGGTTAGGAAGGGGTCTGCTAGTGCTGGAGAGAAGCCCTGGTGTCAAGGGGAGAGTGGGGCAGCCCCCTAGACTGTGAGCTCAGCAAGGCCTGTGGCTTGTGTCACCATGGCCCAGTGGGGCTCAAGAGCCAGGGTGCAAACAAAGCAGCAACATTCACTCTGGAACCAGATCCTGGCAACATACCCCAGGTAGCATGGACTTGGCCCCAGGAAAGAAGCACCCTTGCCCTGGAGCCCACACTTAGAACAGGGGTGTCAAACTCATTTTCACCAGGGGCTATGTCAGCCTCAAGGTTGCCTTCAAAGGGCCAAAATAATTTTAGGACTGCATAAGTGTAACTACTCCTTAACTTGTTAAGGAGTTGAAATTACATTAGGCCCTTTGAAGGCAACCACAAGGCTGTTGAGGCCCCCGGTGAAAGTGAGTTTAATACCCCTGCTCTAGAGGAACCTGCTCTGGCCCTCCTCTGGCCTCACCACCTCCTACAGTAGGGGCAAAATCTGTGAGCCAAGGGGGGCATGCCTGCCCAACGAGGCTGGGGCCTGAAGGAAGGGACATACTTAGTGAACACCTCCTATCAGTCTCCCAGTCCTCAGGAACCTTCTGGGGAAGGTGTTATTTTTGGCACCTCTGATTTGCAGGTTTACAGGATGTGCCCAAGGTCACATAGGTGGCTTTGAAACCTCATCTCTGAGCCCAGAACCTGCGCTCTTTGCACTTGAGTAGTTAGAGAGAAGTGTGGGGTGTTTGTGGGGGGCTGGGTACAAGCAGAGAACAGGACTCCGTGGGTCAAAACTAGGGAGCCATGTCTAGCTACCATGCCTGGAACCCATGCCCTGGTCACCAACCCCTTGGGTGGGGTACCCTAGGGACTGAGGGGTTTCTGTGAAACAGGCCATGGCCAAGTCCCCCTTCTAACCTCTCTCAGGCCTGGAATGCCTGTCACCAGAGATGCCAGACCTTGTCCAAGAGAGCCACAGGAGACCCAAGACATCTGTGAAGTGAGCACCAGAGATAAGAGGGAAGAGCAGGAAGTTACCCAGACCCATGGGGTGTCGGGCTGGCCATGTGCAGGGGACAGATAATGCCACATGCCCACCTTTCCACACTCAACTCACGTCGGTGACCTCGATAGACTCACCAGGCAAAGCAGCCTCGGGTGAGTCACTATACCTCCCATGACCTTAGCTTCCTACCTGCCAAGTGGGGACAATAACAGTGTCCTCTCCACAAGGCTTTATAAGGATGATACCAGGCAGCAATAACCAGCTGGGCTCACACACCTGTGTGTGCCTGCAAGCGCACTAGCAGTGTAGGGGGAAGTATTGGGAGAGCTATCAACAAAGGTTAGTTCCTCTTCCCTGAACTTAACAAAGTTCCTATTTTTAGAAAAGAGGAAATAGGTGAATTCTGAAGAAGTGGTAGGCCAGAGGGGAAGATCCACTCCCAGGCAGTTCTGATGATTCAGTAGGTGAGGTCCAGGTATGCTCCAGAAAGGGACAAGAGACCAGACACAAGTTAGCAAATCCAACACCTGTCCCCTGAGTTCTAGTTGGCCCCGGCCTTGCTTCCAGCTGTCCATTCTCTTCTCTCCTAGGACCTTTGGCCCAGGACCTGGAGAGGGTGCTGAACCCCTGGAGGCCCTCCCAGGTAGTGGGCATTTCTGGTCATCTCACAATCAGCAAAGACTTCTTGGTGTCCTAGGCCTGCTGACCAGCATCCACCTGGCCTATTTGGCTAGCTGGTCTCCACAGTCAAGCCTCCACCTCTGTTCCAAATACCATAAAGTTTCAGTGACTCCTTGTCTTTACCCAGGCTGCCCTCTGGCCCTGCCCACCCTCCTCCCACCTCAGTGTCTGCAGGGTTGCCCCACATGAAGCCCTTCTGTTTGGGGGTCCTCCAAGGGCAGCAAGGTTTAGGCCTGAAGGCAGGGCCAGGCTGGGAGAGGGACCTACACCTTCACATTGGAAAAGTTTTTTCAAAGATGCTCCTGCTTCTATGGGTTTCCTTTTGATCTTTTTACCACAGTGGAAACAACCATTATGTTGTCTGTAAAAGACGTAGACACTTCCCTCCACTTCCACCTTTGTGCCTTTGTCTGTCCCTTCTCTCTGACCACATTTCCCTCCCATAGTCTCCTCTCCTCCCTCCCCAGGGCTCAGGAGCCAGAGTGGAGCAGGAGGAAGCCACCTCAGCCTTGTCTCAGAGAGACCCCAGAGAGCTTGACATTCACCCTATTTCAACCTCCTACCTTCTGTCACAGCCTCTTAGCATCAAACTTGCTGCTCTTGACTTTGCAGCCTACAGGAACCCTCTCAGAGCCCCTCACCCCCACCTCCAGCCTCTGCCCAGAAGCTCTTGAAAGCATTGTCTCCCCTCACTGCTTCTGTTGCCACCTACTTCCCCTAACCCTTCTGAGATCTGACTCCTGCCCCAACACCCCACCAAGCCCACTGGCAACCTGTTACTTGCTGGCAATCCTCTACATGGTTCCATACTGCTGACCACTCAGTCTCTTGAAACATGCAGCTCTCCGCTCCCCAGGCATGTGCCCAGATCTGCGCCCACCTCCCAGACTGCTCCTCCTATTGTCCTCTTTTGGTTTCCCCTCCTCTTCCCAATGCTACCTTCAGGTGAACCCCAACCCAGAGCTCTGCCTTGGGCCTTTTATTCTGGCTCCCCTCCTCCCAAAAAGGCAGACCTCTCCCACCCCAGCCCTTCCTCCTCCTGCATCCCCCCCAACATCAGCCCCCTGGCTCTTCCCCTGCTGCTAGACACCACCTCCAGGATGACCTTTGGGTACTGACAGCTTGTCATCTCTCTGAAACCTGCCCTCCCTTTTCCCCCTTCCTTGGCTCAAAGGTTAAAACTAAGCACCACCTTTCACTCCCTGCCTACTGGTCTCACTTGGTCTCAAGGCATTAAACACCTTCTATGTTGTTGACACCCAAGCATGCACCCCATCATCCCCCACCCCGACTTCTTACCCATTGCCCAGTCTTCACCCCACTTGACATCTAACAAATATCTTGGATGTTCTAGCTCTTGCTCCTCAGCTTTAATGCCCTTTCCCAGGTATCTGCAAGGCTCACCCCTCACCTCTTTTCTTCATTCAAAAATCATGTTTTGGGCCGTAGTGTTGGTGGTATAGTGGTTAGCATAGCTGCCTTCCAAAAATCATGTTTTGGGTGAGGTTTTCACTGAACCGACTGAAACCCTCGGCAGCTCCTTGACCAGGGCCACTCATCACCCTTACCTTTATTTTATTTTCCTGCAGTTCTAACAGACTATATAATTTACGTATTTACACATCTATGGTTTCTCCATCAGCTAAAATACAAGCTTCTGTAGGGCAGGGATATTTGTCTGTCTCGGTGACTGAGGCAAGTCCAGCTCCTGGAAGAGTGGCTGGCATCTAGTAGGCACTCAGTGGTTGTTATGCGAGTGAATGGATGAATGAATCTTGGGCTCCTTTCCTTCCGCAGCAGCCATACCCCACTCACCACCAGGGCTTGTTTCCACTTCCTTAGAAGTTCTCAAATGTACACCTGAGTCCTAATCCCAAAAGCCACTGCTTTCCCACAGACCCTCATTGCTTCTTGTCTGGGTTGTTGTAACAGCCTCCTGACCTTCCCTCACCCACAGCTGGCCCCTCCAGGTCACCCTGCCTCAGCCGCCACTCTGAGGCAGGATAGTAAGATGCTTGAGATGTGGGCTCACGAGCCAGACTGGCTGGGTTCTTTCTCTGGGTCGGCCGTTTACCAGCTGTAAAGTGGCTGTGCTGGCTCCCTAGCCTCTCCATGCTCTCTTCCCTCATTTGTAAACTCAGAACAATAAAAACACCTCCTTCAAGGGGTTTGGAGTTGCACATAAAGCACAGTGTATATGTGATTATTGCTTTACAATTGCCAGATCTTGTGACCAGGTGAAGCAGGTCAGTACCTCCTGAACACTGGCTTGGGTACTGGTAGTTTTCAGTTTTTTCCTTGAGCGCAGGGGTCTTCCCAAGCTGGTCTCCATCTGACTAGGCTGGCACCATTCTTCCCTTCCAGTTGCTGAACTCCCCTGTCTCCTGAGCACGTCACACTGCTTCCAACCCAGCCTGGGCAGGAGCACCTCTCTGCTCTTCATGGGCTTGTACTTGCTTTTTGGCTTGACAAAAATCCCAGAGCTGTTTTGACATTCATACATAGAAAGCTTCCACTTTTTTTTTTACTGCTATGTAGTATTCCATCATGGGGACATACCACAGTCTAAACCAGTTCCATGTGATAGGTATAGAGGGTGTTTCCAATCTTGCTACCATACAGTGTTGTAGGCAAAAGTAGGTTTACAGTTGTGAGTGAAATTCTTTTGAGTTGGGAAAGCTATTGTACTAATACTAACCTGCATGTCTTTTTCCATACAAACGACTGTAACCCCACTTTGCCTACCCCATGTGCACGCGGGTATTGCTGTGGGACAGCGTGGTGCAACGTGCCTCTTTCCCACAGCCTTGCTGACCTGGATGCACCCCAGCAGAGTCAGGATCAGGACCCAGGGCTGGGTGACTCCAAACTCATGTCCTCCCCTCTATACCAACCTGCCTCCCTCAGAAGTAGGGCCTGAGCCCATGGAGAGACCTGGCCCTGTGGATCCAGCCCAAGCTACCTACCCCTCTGCTCAGATACAACTCATGTGGGCCACTGCCCGCTGGTCCTTACAGAGGCAGAGCTGAGTGAGCTGCCCTCAGCCACAAGGTGGGGCTGCCCTTGCCAGCTTCATGTGGGAGGCCTCCCATTTCCACACCCCGCTGCTGGCTTCAAGGATGGAGTTGTCAGGGACCTTTCTGAGCTACCCCGCCCACTCCCTGCCCTCCTGTCCTACATCCTCTCCTCTCTAGTCAGTCATGTGGAAGTACTTGCAGTTTCCCAATAGGTCATTCTGCTCCCTACCTCGGTGCCTCTGACCATGTATGTAGATTCCCTCTGCTCCTTCTTTGCCCTGCTATCTCCTACTTTCCCACAAAGATGGAATGCAAGAATCACTTTGGCCAGCTAAAGTAGCACCTACTGTACTAACAATACCTTGTTGATTTTAATGTCCCCTCCCTGGTTTGTCCCAAAGGCATGGATGATGTCCTGATGTCTGTCCTCACAATGGCACAGGCCTGGCTGTGACAGCATAGAGGCTTATAGGTGGACAGCTAAGCCTACCCTGGGAGTTTCAGCCACACTGAGCCCCCGGTGTTACCCAACCCCTCACCGTACAGGGCCACAACATTAGGGCAGCCCCAAGGAAAAACCAGTCCCTCAGAGGCCCTTTGCTAAAGATCTAAAAATTGCCCCCAAAGTCCCACGGGAGCTCCGTGATGGGGAAGTGAAGCCTTCATGAGGCCAGGCTGGCAAGAGGCACTGAGGACATCATCTTCTGGATTTCCCCCCAGACTCCAGTTTTATTCAAATTTCTTCACAGCAGCTGCTGGGACAGGCCTGGAGGCTGCCAGGGAACAAAAGCAAAATGTAAAGTCAGCCTGAGTGAACTGAGTCCCAGATGAGGAAATGAGGAGGCACAAGGGAGGGGGAGACAAGAGGGCAGGTGGTAGGCTGGAGAAATACGTGGCTCCCAGACTCCGAGCCTGTCACCAGCTGGGGCCCCTTGAAGGAGACTTCTGGCCAAGGGAGGGCAGGGAGCAGGCAGTCAAGACAGCCTAAGTTCTCTCTGCCAGTGCCCAGAGCCCCTGAGGGACGAATCTGGAGAGACTCAAGTGAACCAGAGACACAGAAGTGGCCCCAGACACCTCCCCCACAGGACCACAAAGCCCTTGACAAACCCAAGGGCAGGGGGGTGGTCCAAGGCCTTGAATTTGGTAAATCTGGGGTATGATCTCTGAGCTCACACTCCACGGGAGTATAGAAAATGTTCCTCGAGGCTCAGGCAGGGCCTGGGGCCACCAGCCCACCTATGTGAGCACCCAGATCAGGCTGGTCCCTCCTGTCTACAACTCCATCAGAGCCAGCGCCACTGAGCAGGCTGATCACAGGAGGACAGGGACCTCTCCTGCTGTCCAGGAGGACAAGGGGCTGTATCCCACACTGTCCCCATACACCCACAGCACCTGATACAGACAGGGATCTAAACTGAAAGCTGTGAGTTACTAAGAATGAGTGGGTGAGCGCATTTCAACCCAGTGCTATAAAGTATGAGTTCATCGAACAAATATTTCCCAAATCTACTTTCGGGGCCAGTCATCACCCACTGGACACACCGAGATCCAAGACAGGAGAGGCCATCGACGTTGTCAGCCAGCCAGGCCCAGTTCTCACTCACCCACAGCCACTGAGGATGGAGCACAGCCAGGCCTCCAGCCTCTGCCTCTGACTGAGGGATCTGTCACAGACAGGAAGGCAGGCTGATGGGGCAGCTGGCTGACTGGCATCAGGCTCATCCCCCCACATCTACCCTCTAGGGACCAAAATGTGTTTGACTGAGAGTCACCCCCACGTACTCCAAACCCTCCCCCAATCTCTGGTCTCAGGGGACAAGTGAGGCAGAACTGAAACTAACATGAGAGACTTAGGTCAGTCATAGCAGGCCCTGGGAGCCTCCATCGCTCAACACTTCCCTGCACTGCTCATCATGTCCCCCCACATACCCTGCCCAGAGGCCCCTCCCCGTAGCCTGGGAAAATCTTTGAAGCTTGGCTTCTTCCTACCCCGGTCTACCCCCTCTTTCAGCCTCCTGCCACCTCCCCTTCCCTACCCACAGCCTCATGCTATCCCAGGCCTCACCCAATCAGAGCTAAAAGGACCCCAGGCTGGGTTTTGGAGGCCAGGGCTCTGGACTTCTAGAGTCACCTTTGGAAAATCATTCCCCCTCTGAGCCTCAGTTTCTTCATCTGGTTTCGGCTGTTGGCATGTGATCTAGAGATGAGAATGTGACCCAGTGAAACAGGCTCTAATGGGTGGCTTTCAGGCGAGGATGGGACTTTTCAGATGGCAACACTCGGCACCTTGACCACCACCCCAGGAACCTGGGTGCTGGGAAGGGAGCAAAGGTAGGGACCAGGAACCACAGCATAAACCTTGCCTCCTCTGAAGCCTGGCCTGCATCTTTCACAGATAGGGCCCCCATTACCCACCCTTCACTCCACTAATCACCAGTGGCCACTGTTTCCTGTCTATGTCCCCTGACCCCGCCAGAGTATCCTGAGTCTCAGTCCCTCTGCATCCCCTACCCCAAGCACAGGCCTCATACCAAGTAGGTATGTGTACAAAGTGTGTGTCAAAAGAATAAGGGCACAGAAAATAGCAGGTGTTGGTGAAGAGATGGAGAAATGGGAACCACACTCTGGTGGGAATGTAAAATGGTATGACCATTGTGGAAAGTGGTGTGGCAGTTCCCTGATAGTTAAACATAAAATTACCCTATTATCCCACAATTTCACTCCCCGGGTGATAGCCCCAAAAGAATTGAAAACATACGTCCACACAAAACATGTACACTGCCCTGGCTGGTGTGGTTCAGTGGATTGAGCACCTGCTTACAAACCAAAAGGTCACCAGTTCGATTCCTGGTCAGGGCACATACCTCGTCTCTATTTGGGGGTGTGTGAGAGATAACTGATTGATGTTTCTCTCTCATGTTGATGTTTCTCTCCCTTTTTCTCCCTTCCTTCCTCTCTCTCTCTAAAAAATAAAATCTTTCAAAAAACCCAAACATGTACACCAATGTTCATACAGCATTATTCATAACATCCAAAACATGGAAGCAACCCCAATGTCCATGAACAGTGAATGGATAAACAAAATGCAGTATATCCACACCATGGAATATTATTCAGCAATAAAAAGACGGGCCCCAGCCGGGTGCCTCAGTTGGTTGGAGCATTGTCCCATACACCGAAAAGGCTGTGGGTTCAATCTCTGGTCAGGGCACATGCCTAGGTTGTGTGTTCCATCCCCAGTCAGGGAGTGTATGGGAGGCAACCCATCGATGTTTCCCTCTCACATTGATATTTCTCTCCCTCTACCTTTCTTTCTCTCTAAGATCAATAAACATCCTCCAATTTGATATTGTTACAAGAGGGATGAACCTTGAAAACATTATGGTAAGTGAAAGAAAACCAGATACAAAGGACACAGAATGATTCTGTTACAGAACAACAGAAGGTTCCTTATGTCCACGGCCTTATGGAAAGATGTCTCTCAAAGCCAGAGATTTGTGGAAAGGAAAGGAAATGTTTATTTAATGCTATACAGAGTTAAAGTAGCGACCTAATGTCTTCATTAAAATATCAAAGTCCTTTAGGATACCCACAGAGGCCCACAGTGCTTCCTCTCTCCCTCTGCCCTAAGTCAGGGTACCGTGATTGCAAGGAAGAGAAGCAAACATCCGGGATCCAGGCTCCTGACACCGTCAGCTGTGTCGTCGTCCAGGCAGGATCTCTAATTAATCCAAAGCCATGTGGCACCTTGTCATGGCCTACTGGCAAGAGTCCTTTCCCCCTTCTTCCAGGCAAAATCTCTTTTGCTCCCAGGCCACACAGCCAAAGGGAGCATCCCAAAGCCGCGTGGTCCTTCTTCTACCAAAGCTGTGGGGAAGGGATCCCCACTCTGCCAAAACCTTGTAGCTCTCCCTCTTCACCAAAGCAGCAGGGGTCTGCACTCTGTTGAAACCGCGTGGAATCCCTCCCTCTGGCAAAGCTGCTAGAGGGTCTCCACTCGGGCAAAGCCAAGTGGCAATTCTCTGCTAAAGCCACATGGTGATTTTCCCTCATAGGGCTGTAGAGGTCCTGACTGTGGTGGAACCGCATGGATTTTCCCTCAATGGCTGCTGTGTCTCAGTTTAAAATTCCTGTGCCAAACCTCCTCTGTACCCCCATTTCGGACTCCTCCTACAATGTTACACCTGCCAGCATTACCATATTATTCCAAGTTTACTGGGATGCCATCATGAGTCTGGGCAGGTGTGTCCCCATTTTCTGGAGCCAATCTTCTCCAAGCTCCCACGCAGGTGCTGTAACTTGGGGTTCCTGCCCCAGTCACATCTTGGGGGGAGTCCTTTCTATCCCCTGGCTCAGAGCATGGCCACAGCTACTTAACACATCTAAGCCACCAGCCAAAGGTTATAGATATGTTAAATGACCATGCCATGGATTAGCAGCTCTGCACATCCCTGCTCCATGTGTCCCTTCCCCCAACTCATACCTGTGGGGGAAGGGGTGAGGACATCTTATGCGTCCCTGTAATATTTCCTGGACACCCCGAGTTCTGGGCACCATTCCAAATCCCTATTTTTGGGGCCCCCCTCCTGGCTGCACCCTGTATCAATTCCACTCATGTGAAATGTCCAGAATGTGTAAATCTACAGAGACAGACAGTAAACTGGGTCGGGGGAGGGGGGCGCAGTGGGTAGATGGAAGGGAGACTAACCGATGATGACAGGTACGAAACTTCTTTGGGGCAATGAAATATTCTGCAAGTAGATATTGGTAAATGTGCATATGCCGAAAACCATTGAATTGTACACTTTTAAATGGTGACTTTTTAGTCTTAATGAAAGAATAAAGAAAGGCAAACTACCTCCCTCTGGCAAAGAGCTGAAAGGCCAAGCTTGTCTGTGTATGTCATGGTTTGCTTGTCTCTTTCCCTCCATCTGAAAACACCTCCCACAGGAACCATTCTTTGTCCTGGGCAAACCCTGCCCCCCACTCCAGGGCTGCCTCCAGAGTGGCCTGTGAGGAGCAGATGGGAGAAAAAGGGCCCTAAGGAAACACTCTTTGTGTCCTCAGCTTCAGGACAGGTGTCCCCAGCTTCAGGACAGGTGTCCCCACAAGCAGACTCAAGGGGTGGCTCTGGTCTGGGCTCTGATGCAAGGCCTGAGGAGCCCTCAGCTCCTCCACCAGCAGTGTGTCTCACAGGTAGAATGAGTGTGCCAGGGCACTGGGGCACCCTCCCAAATGCCACTCATTTGCAAGCCTTCCACGAACATGTTGACCAAAAATTGGGAAGTTCTTCCTTTGGTCTGACTTCGGGACCTGGCTTGGAGACAGTAATGGTCAGGTTTCCACTGAGTCAGCCTGATTCAGCTCCCATGGGGGCCTCCACCCCTGGATACTCACTTCGCAGTAACTGGAGCAGGATGTGGGCTCCCTTTAGCCACCAAAGCAGCTGCTCCCTGAGATGGTTCTGGCAGGAGCCAATGAAAGGACAAGGCTGCCCCCTCCCCAGCCCCCTGGTGGTATCCAGCCGGAGCAGAGGCCTCCGGTCACCACCAAGAGAATAGGTAGATTGGCAGGTGGCCCTCTCCTGTCTAAGTTTCTTGGAATTGATTCTCCCATCACCTTTCTTGGACGTCCCTGCATCCGGTCTGAGTGGATGGTGTGTGAGGGCTGCCCCTGCCCCACATGCGTCTGCTTTAATTTGCCAGAGAGACCCTGCTATCTGCTCACTTCTGCTATGTATATGTCCCCTGTCACCCAGGAGCCCAGCAAAGAAGAGGAGGTTAATACACCCCTGTAGGGTATGTGAGTGCAACCGGATAAAATGGTCCCAAATCCCAGTTTCTTGAAGACAAAGACTAGATGAATCTTTTTGCTGCGAAATTTTAGTAAACTGGTAACACTCTCTGTACCTCAGCTCCTCTAAGTATAAAATGGCAACAAGAATAGTATCAACCTCACAGGGCTGATGAGAAAATTAACTAGAATAATTCATGTAAAACTTCTAGAACAGTCCCAACACACTCGGGATATGCGCTGTACGGTCACCACTACCACTGTTTGTGATATTGTCCTTACGGTCGTGCCTGCTGAAGCTGAACCAGGCTGAGCATGCACCGTCTCTGGCAAAAAGGGTGCAGATGTGTGACACCTTTTAGGAAGATCTCTGGGCTCCTGCATGGTCAGCCCCAGCCTCTGAGGGACTTTGCCTTCTGCCCCAGCCTGAGAGGTACCCCTTCCCAGGTTTCCCAGTCCAGGCTCCTCCTGCTCCTTGCAAGCCTCCTACAGTCAAAACCTGCACTTAATAAGTAGGTGCTCAGAAGTAGGGTGACCTGGACAGAGGTCCATGCACCGAGGGTGGTGGACAGAAGCTGAATCTGGGGACTCCCTGAGCCTCAATGCCAGGTCCTTGGTGACTTGCTTGACTCAGGGGCTTCCTGCCTGCCCAACCCCCTCCCCTCCACCCCACCTCCACCCCGTGGGAACATCCAGAAGACCAGGAATGTCGAGCATTCCAGGAATGCCCTGACATGCCCAGGAAATTCAAATACCTGGCTGGGCTTCATCCGGCCCATTGTTTTGAAAGAACAGAAACAGAAACCTCCGTCATCATGACGTCCCCCAGGGACATCTGCCCCCCCAGCTTTTCATGGGTGGAGTACAATGTCCTATTTGGTCCCTCAGGCTTCCTCTCTGAAGCCCTGAAGCCCATCTTCTTCCTCACCCTAGGGCTTCCTGTGTTCTAGTCGTACTCCTCTGTCCCCAGCTCCCAGGTGGGTGGTAGGACATCTTAGCAGGACCACAGGGAAGGGGCATCAAATGGGACAGGGGCTGGAGGTGCCCCAGGCCAGCGCACCATCAATCCCACAGCGATCTCCATGTTCCACTCTCTGTGCTCCCCTGCAGATCATATTGGCCCAGTGACCCCACTAGATTCCTGTTACCAGCAGGGGTACTAGCTTAGGTTTTCAAGTTCCCAGTCGCCAGTGCCAGGAAGGCAGAGACAGCCTCGACACCAGCTGTGGGTTTGCCCTGGACCCGTGGACACTGAAAAAGACAGTTTCATGCCTCCCTTCTCCGAGTATGTGGACAGGACCCGAGGAGGGAGGGCTCTGTGTGGTGGTGGTGGGGTGCACATGTGCACAGATGTGCATCCTGTGTGCAGGTGTGAGCAGGTCATGTGTACGGGCCTCTGCACCTACGTGTTATGTATATGCATGTTTATTCCATATATGTGAACAAAAGAGAACAAGTCACAGAGAAAATCAGGAGGGACATGGAGAGACAAAGAGGCCAACAGAGAAGGAATGAGACTGAGACACAGAAAGGCATGGAGATAGAGTGAAACCAGAACAGACATCAGTGTTCGGGCTGCGTGTCACTACCAACCCCAATAAGCAGAGACAGCGATTGAATCTTTATGGGCGCTTTATTCAGATGGCCGGTGATCTGAGATGAAGGTGGGTTCGCACCCTAACAGACCATCTTACGTTTTCTTTCCAGGCCAAGGTTTTTATAACAGAGAACAAAGTGTGGTGAGGGGGGTTGAAATTCAGGGAAAATTAGATTTAAAAACTGCAGTATTCTCCAGCTGAGCAGTTAGCTGTTCCCAGGGGCGGGTGGTGGTCTGTCTCTCCCTGGAACACAAAGGCCGGATGCCTCCAGTTGTCCCCATGCAGTAATCTCTAGCAGTGCCCCAGGAGGTCGGCTGTTTTCCCAGGAGCCAGGATAGGCCTTATCTGTAGGATCTGAAACAAAAGCTTTAACATATACATTACTTACTAGGCTTAGAACTATTTACCTTAAACTAAAATTTTCCAAGTCTTGAGTCCCCACAGTTCCTTCTTCCCTGGTGTGGGCTCTCTTCTGATTACACCTGTGTTTACACCCTTGATCGAGGTGGGCCTCCAGAGGAGGTGAGTAGGCAGCAGGAAGAGGTGTGTCAGAGTTGGGATGTCAACAGCCACACCCCGCCATTCACAGGGGCAGTCTGGGCTTTCTCCAAGGGCTGTAGTTTCTTCAAGCTGAGAAATGGGTCTAAGGTCCCAAGGGTGCTATCCAGGGTACAGAAGAGCTCCAGGTGTCTCTGAGCTTTTCAGGTGGCTGGGGGAGGGGAGCACCTCTGACAGGCCCAGAGCCAGGGTCAAATGTCCTGAGACTGTCTGACTCTTCACAGCAGCCGGTGTGCACACTGAGGAGGGCTCCCACATGCTGGGAAATGAGGGGCATGGGGGTGAGAAAACCTCAAGGGTCTGAAAACCTCCCGAACACCTACACCTCAGCCAAGAAGCATCTAGCTCACACCCACTTCTATTTCCTTGGGGGAGGGTGCTGTGTGGGGGTGGGGGGAGGCAGGAGGCCTGGGTTCTAGGCCAGGCTGTGAAGGGCCAGGTAGCTCTGGGCAAGAAGCTCCCTCCCTCTGGCCTCACCCCTGGCATCTCTACTGGGGGACAACAATGCCCACACTGGCAGTCTGCCTCCCAGGTCTGTGGCCAGGCTCCTGGGAGATGCTGGAGCAAAAAGGGGCTTTGGTAATAGCATGGAAAGAACCACCATGGCATGGAAAGAACCACCCCATGACTTCAGCATTTCCTTCAAATTTGTCTCCAGAAGAGGAAAATGTGAATTTTGATGCCCCCACTTCCTGCTGCTGGGACCCTGCTCAGCTAGCTCAGAGGGGAAACCATCATGAGTCAACAGTGTCACTGTGCATTCACACTTGCCACCAGGAAGGCCCTCACAGGGTGGGGCCCCCAAACACCATTCTTCACTCAGACCAGTATATACCTCCAACAATGATGGCCCAACCTCAGAGTGAAGGGCTGGGTCCCATCTGGGCATCAGGATTTGTAGGCTGTGGTCCTAGCTTTTCCAGACACCCCGTGTTGCCGAGGGCCTTCTCTCTCTGGGTCACAGTGGGTAGTCCTGACTACCCCCACAGACATGATGAGCAGAAAGGAAGTCCCAAAGCTCAGATCTGGAAGGCACCAGGGCTTCCCACAAATCAGAGATGTGGAAGTCCCAAACTGGGGAGCCCCACCACCGAGTTCTCCCTGGCTCTACAGGCAATACGGACAGAACAGCAATGGCCTGGTCATGGGTTGGGGTGTGGTCAGATCTGAGAGGGACAGCCCCTGCCCTATGAGGCAGGACACAGGTGCCTGGAGGACCCCTGCATGAGGGTGGGAGCCAGCAGGATTGCCCTGCTGCCTTGCAGCCTCTGTCTGGTCCCCACACTCCTTCTTATTCAGCCAGCCCTTCCTAAGGGGCTCACCACCTGCCATGGTCTCTCACACCAACACTTGGTTCTGCGCATGCTGGTTCTGTGGCCTGGAATTCCCTCACCCCACCTCTGTGTCTGGCTAACATCCCCTCAAGAAGAGGAGAGTGGACAGAGCATGGGATCTGGAGGTCCAGGGGGTAAGGGCCCAGTCTGCTTGGGAAGACAGGGCAATGGGCAGACCCTCAGCAGGCCTGACAGTAGCAGTGCTGAGTTCAGGTCCCCAGAGGTCAGGATGGAACAGAGGGTGAGGGGCAGGGAGTTGGTGGTTGAGGCAGGACCATGCAGACAGTCTGGGCTGCGGAGGAGCTGGCAGGCACAGGGCCCAGCTCCAAGGGCGGCTGTGTGGGAGGCTGGAACTGCAGACTATTTTTAGGCTCCTGATGGATAGGATGCTCTGGGCTACAACCCTTGCTCACTGGGGAAAGACTAACGTGGCCTTGCTTCTCCCTGCAGCTCAAGGTCTTCCGAGCTTCCTGTTTTGTCCCTAGGGACAAGGGGCTAGGGTCAGGATGTGAACATAAAGCACCCCAGCACCCCAAGCATGCAAATGCCTGAGAAGCCATTTCCATATCATTTGCACACTGCCCTGCTTCCTCATCTGAAGAAACAGAAAGTTCCCTTTCAGAGGACCCTTAGGGGAGCAGCACATTCACCCAAGTCCTCCCCCAGCTCCTGAGTTTCATGAGAGCCCTGAGACGGTGAGACCAGCTCTAAAATCAGAAAGCAGACACAGGGGATTTCGGCATCATGTTGGAACTACTACAGAGGCTCAGGGCAGCAACTACAGTCCACCTGACCAATTGGTGGGGGCTCCCTGAAGAGAGAATGAGAACTCATTCTCATATTGATGAGAATTCATTTCTTCATTCCACAAATAATTACTGAGCACCTACTATGTTCCAGGCACTATTTAGGTGCTTGAGATTTAGCTATGAACAAAAAAGACAAAATTTGATGCCCTGGTGGGGTGACCAATAGAAATATATGTCAGCCGCACAGTTTTAAATGTCCTAGCAGTCACATTAATAGAAGTGAAAGAAACAAGTGAAATTAACATTTACAATATAATTTAACCCAATATATCTAAAACATTTACATTTCCACATGTAATCAATATAACCATTTATTAATAAGGTAAATTATTTTTTCATTACATCTTTAAAAATCCAGTACATCTTATACTTACATCTCAACTCATGAGCCGCATTTCAAGGGCTCAGTAGCCCTTGGAGAACACAGTTTCAGAGGAAATTGCTCCTCTGCACTCAGGAGAAAGGACAATTGTGCAGTGATTTCCGCTACGGGCATGGACATGTCTGGGAGCTGGATAAAGTTGCAGGCCATGCATTTGCCCGTGTGTTATAGGTCCAACCCCAAGCATGTGCTTTCCACTTAAGCCCTTTTGAGCCTTATTCCTTTTGCCCAACCTGAAAGAGCTACCAGTCAGGTGTGGGTCCCACAGTTCTGACATGGGCACCACCCTCCAGAAAGTCACCATC
Organism: Anoura caudifer; assembly: GCA_004027475.1. NCBI lineage: Eukaryota > Metazoa > Chordata > Mammalia > Chiroptera > Phyllostomidae > Anoura > Anoura caudifer. The sequence continues at coordinate 35,772 of PVKU01009441.1, forward strand.
ACGCTGACTGAGCAAGGGCCTCTGGACATGGTCCTAGGTTCTTTCCATCAGCTGGGAATGCGGGCTTTGTTTTTTTGTTTTCTCCCCAAGGCCTTTTCTTCCCAATGTTAACCAATACCAACATAAAAGTATTTCCTGAGCCTATGTTAAGCCACTCCAGCTTCCTCCCACCAGCCCACATCCTCAGACCTCCTGGCCAGAACCCTTGCTGAAATGGCCCAGCCCAGAATGTCCATTTGATTTTCCAGACAATGAGGCTAAAATCGGGTTGTGAAGGCACCCAGAAATGCCTGTGGTATGAGAGGCGTGAGCTTGCAATGAGGCAGCAAGAAGAGGCGTGAGAAAAGCTGAGGCTCAGGACCTTATTGTCCACATTGTTGTCGTCGTCATCCGCCCACCACTGCTCAAAAGCCTTTAACGGCTCCCTACACCTGGCAGGGCAAAGATCTACCGCCTTTGCTCCCAGGAGTCGGCACAGACAAACTCATTCAATTCCACTTCCAGATACTCTCTCCTCTTTCACCTTATTCATTTACTCAACAAGAATGTATTCCGAGTGATACCAAACTCAGGTTTGGTTGCCTGCCACTTTGAAAGCCAGTACTCGGGAGACAGGTGCTGGTATAAGGAAAATCGTTTATTCGGTGCCAACCTGAGAAGATGGTGGACCCCCGCCCTAAAGACCACCTCGGCATCTCAGTGTGGGCAGGGCTTTTTTTTTTAGGAGGGAGGCAGAGCAGAACACAGGTACACATAAGTCAGTATAGTGCATTCTGATGATTATATCGAAACTGGTCAAGCAGAGGTCTGGTTTTTATGGTTCAAGATCAGCAAGTCTCCTGGAGCAGGTATGTCCAGTTACTGGAGTCAGCTTCCTTTGACATTAGTTCCTGGAACTCTTACATAAATATGCTGTTTAGCTACAGGTTACAATTCATCTTTTACAAAAACACTTTTAACAGACACAATATTAAAAGAACAGAAAGGTAGTTGCACAGGCACTGTTTAAGTGCTAGAGTTGCTGCTGTGAGCAAAAGTCCCTCTGCCTTCCTGGAGCTCACATTATTCCTGCCAAGCCCACGACATTCCAGGTGCTCACACAACTCCAGGCTGTGGCAAGTGCTGTTCCCTCTTCTATTCTTCAGTGACTTCAGCACCTGGGGAACTCAGCCTCTAAAGCCCACCAACACTCTCCCTAACCACACCCATGAGTTGGGTATCCTCCCACCTAGGATCGTCACATAGATGATCACCACGCAGCCCTGCATCTGCCTCTGCTACCAGGCTGTGAGGGTCTTGCGGGAAGGGGCTGTGCCTTCCCTCACCAGTGCCCAGGGCCTGATTCCAGGTGCACCGGCCATAAAGCTCCATCCACTCCCCCACCCCCTTAGCTCAGGACTGAGACAGAGAGGCATGGGGGAGTGGGCAGGTGTGTCCAGGAATCCTCTGAAGAATTCAAGGTTATTCTGGAACTTCTGCCTGGGAACATCCTACTCCTGGCATCCCAGTGGAAAGACTCACAGGAGCAATGGTGCAGAGTGTTTTCAGCAAAGGCAGCTGGAGGACTGAGGGGAGACTGGATGGAGAAAACAGAGGGTGCGCAGGGCTGTGAGTGTTGGCTCAGGACATCAGGTGTACACATGGAAGGAGCTGTTTAAGGGTTGCAAGTGCGGGGAGAGAGAGAAGGCAGTGGCCTTCCCCCAAGGGAGATAGGATAGCAAGACGTAGACATGCCTGGGGCAAACCTTAGAGGCCTTTTAGATTTATGAAAGGGAGGGAGACATGCAGGAGTTTCCCATTCCCTGCTTGCTTCCCAGGAGAGCCGAACTTTGATTTTTCAGTCTTGCTCCCTCTTGTGCACCTCCACCTCTCCTCTCGGGAGGTAATGCCCAACACAGAGGGCAGATGGCTGGGCCAGTACCCCAGCCCCAGCCTGAACCCAAGAAGCCAAAACTGGTGCCGTATTGTGTGGATCTTCATGCCCCTAGTCCCAGACTAATGGCCCTGCACCCACTGTTTCCCTAGGCCCTCTGCGCCACTTGTGCATCAGGGGAAAGCCAGAGGCAGGGAGGTTTGTACTTAGCCTGCCACTCTGCTGGTTCATTCACATGAAAGGGCTCATTTCATGCCTCCATGCACACAGCTTCCCACCCGCCTGCAAGTCTGGCCTCTCCTGGTGCCTCTGTACAAAGGAGTGTGTCCTGTCCCTCAAGTTCCCGGCCATAGGCTCACAGGGCACCAAAAGCATCCCTGCATGAAAGAGGGGCCTGCTGAGGTCTAGAGAAGGCAGAGACCTCATAGGAGGTCACCCAGCAATCCTGGTAGGCCAGGGCTTGAGCCCTCACTTTCTTTACCAGCTACCCCTGAAACCCACTCCTGCCCTTTCCATTTAGATGGGTTTGCTGGGGGTGGGGGTGGGTGGCTGGAAAGCCCCTGTGCTTCTGCTGCTGCTTGGCTGGGAAAACAGACACATGAAGCCCAGATATAGACTCTAAGCTCCTTCCAAGACAAAGTAAATTAGTCTTATACCCTAGGACAGTGTGCCAGAAGAGGCCCCCCAGAAGCCCAAGGACAACGACCCTTAGGAAAGGAAAGGCCTGCCTGGGATCATGAAAGGTGATACAGGCTCCAAGTCTGTGCCCCTGCCCAGAGCTCATCCCAAACTCCCAGGCTCCTGGCCCCAGCCCCTGCTGCCACATTTGTCACCCTAGAAAGGCTGGGTGTGGAGAGGAAAGGACCAGGCACAGTCCTCAACATGGGGCTGGCTGAGGATATCACAGGGCAGACTGAGGGGGAGTGTAGTGGATGAGGGTCATTCCAGCCCCATGGGGTCTGCCAGAGCCACCCAGAAGCTGGGCTCAGACTCAGAGGTGTCCCAAGTTCCACTGCCACATCCCCTCTCCAGCAGTTATTGCTCAGGAAAACCTCCCAGCAAACCCCCAAAGGCAAGGGTCCCTGCAGCAAGGGGCAGGTGAGAAGGGAAAAGGGAGGGGAGAGAAGATTCAGGGAGGCCTCTGGAGGACATCGGGGCTTCTCTCCAAATCCTCCCACTTGCCCCACACTTCATCCCTAGTCCTGCCCACCCATACACTTGGACAGCCTCTAACTCCCTTCCCCATCTCCCGCCCCAGCTTCAGAGGCTCCTTTTCACACAGCCTTCTGGGTTCTAAAATCTATTCGCTTTATCTTTGAGGGAATTCAGGAGCTTGAAGTCACACATCCCACCCCAGCCCTGTCACTGCCCTAGGGCTAAACAGTCAAGCTCTAGGAAGCACACAAACCCTGCCCACTGTCCCTCCTGCATGCAGACCAACACCTGTCCCACCTGGTGGGCCAGCCCAGAGTAAGTACTTTACCCCCACTCAGGCACCCTGTCAGCCCCCCACCCCAGCCTCCTGTGTACACACTTCTATCGCCACAGGTTTATCCCATGTTTGTAGCTCTTGTTTGACTAGCTTACCCTCTAGACTGGTATCCTTGAAGGCAGGGAGGCCTGAGGCTGTTTCTAGCAAGGCCAGACCTCCCAAGGAAGTGCCGGAGGTGGAGGCTGGGAAAGGGAAGGCTGGCTCTAATGGCGAGCAGAACAGGTGGGATGCAGCTGTCTGGGCTCCAGGACAAAGGCTTGGCAGGGAGTGCGCTGCTCAGGAGCACTGGGGTCAGATCCTGTTCCTGCCTCTCTCCAGCTAGGAGCACTCCTGAGGGCCCTCCCCTCCAAGCCCCTGAGAGGGCCAGTGAGAGGGTATGCGATGCTCACACAAGCGGACATGCAGAGTCACACGCAGGAGCCCTCACCCTCACCCCGACCGGAATGGCTTTGAAGGGAAGGAGCAGGCGCAGGTAAATAAATAGCTTGTTTATTAGTAATATGTTGTATCATTAAAGTGCATTGAAAAGAGATGCAGGGGCCAAAGCTGGAAGGCCACCAACCCCAGGCCCTGCCCCAGGCTGGCCAGACACACCAGAGAAGGCCCAGCTCTCTACTGAAATCCATGGACAGGGCTGGAGAGCTTGGCCCAGGCTGTCCCAATAGGAATTCACAGTTTAGCCTTGGTTATAACATGTCCTGAGCTGAAGGTGGGAGGCTGGGAGCATGGAAGAACAGCCCCTGGGGAAGGGGGCTGAGGGGGGGAGGGGTCCCCAACCCCCAACCCCCAATGCCAAGGGCAGAGTCCTGAAACCTCCCCCTGAGAACTGGACTCCTAAATGAATATATGAACCTAGGTCTCAGTTTCCGCCTTCATTTTCCCATCTCCCCCACCCCACCCCCGCCCATAACCAACAGGGGGACTTGGAAAATATCCCCCTCAGCCTGAGCTCCCAGGGCAGAGCCAGCTCATGCCATCTTCTTGAACTCATGCCATGTCCCTGGACTTTTATCCCATGCCTGAGAGCCTCAGACTGGGACTCCCCACGACCCACCCCTTCCCAGCCCCTCCCTTTCCTACCCTACCCCAAGTATGTAGTTTTGGTATTTTCATACAGATGCAGTCAGAAGTAGCTATACATGAAATATGCCTAACATAAAAATAGAGCTTTTTCCGTCCTCCTGTCCGGAAAGCAAACATCCTTCAATAAACATGCAAGGAGGCTGCCTTAGTGCGACCCAGGGCTGGTGCGGGGGCCAGAGAGGGCAGCCCTGGGCCTGCAGGAATACCAGCCACTCCCTGCAGTGGCAGGGGGTAGGGTGAGGGGGCGATTTGAATATAGAGAGTCCAAAAGGACTCAGGCCTCAGAGTGAAGGTCCAGAAAGGGGATCCCAGCTCCCCTTTTCCAACCCCTCTCTGGCCCACAGGCTCTTGGGCCAGGAGCATCACTGCATTTATTCAAGTTCAAGAGGAAGTTTTTGAAATCTGCAAAAGATAAAGTCTTGGGCCATTGATGTCCCAGCTTCATAGCTGGTACCTTCATCCTCCAGCCCCCTCCACCCCGCCCCACCCAGGCCCAGCAGCTGCCTGTGGCTGGCCATCTGCAGGCCTGGTGTTCTCTGTTGAGCCGTGCAGTCCCCCTGCAAGCTGTGGTAGGCAAGGAACTCCTAGCCAACTGGCTCTGGGTGTGAGACTCTTCTAGTACCCTGGGACTGCAGAAGCCTACAACATGCCCAGCCCCAGCAAGTCCTAATGAACCAGCAGGCCAAGAGTGAGTGTTGGCAGGACCCCCAGCCAAAGAGAGGCCAGAAGGGCATGGGCGTGGCCCAGCAGGTGCTCAGCCTTGGCCTCGTCCTCAGATAGCAGCTGCCAGTGCTGGGCCTTGCGGAGGTAGGAGCCCTCCTGGGCCTCGCAGTAGTAGTGGCCATAGTGGCCATCAGTGAGGTTCTCGATGAACAGGATGCAGGTGGGGCTCTGGTGGCCCGGCTCGCAGCTCTGCTCCACCTTCTCACCATGGCGCCACCGGTAGGTGGCATGGCGGGACTCCATGGGGCAGCTCAGGTAGTAGCGAGAATTCCGGGCCAGGGAGACCTTCTGCAGCGGGGCCTCATCTGGGGGGATGGGCAGGCAGCTGTGAGGAACGGCTGAGGACTCCCAGGGCAGGCTGTGTCCTGTGCCCTCCACCCCCAAACAGGCCTTCAAGGCCAAGGTTTCTAAATGAACGCGAGGAAACAAGCTCCCAGTCTCCTTACTCTCCCTGGCCTCCCTCACCCCACCCCTCTTTCAACTACCCCACACCAAGGAGGCTCACTCCGCAGGACTATCCGGGGCCCCCAGGAATAGACCATGTTCCCCTCAGACAGGGCGTGGGGTGGCTCCATGGCCATACCACCCGCATTAGACTGGGGCCCTGGGCAGGGCTACATCAGGTACCTGGCTTTGGGTTGGGGCACTCTTTGTGTGGCTCAGTTAGATTAGTAGACTGCAGCACTGCCCTGGAGGTTGGATGAGAGAGGCTAAGTAGACAGGAAGCCACAGAACTGGCCCTTCCCTGTCCTCACCCCCCAACCAGTATCCACCACGGTGTCCACCAAGAGGAGGGTCTGGCCAGAATGGCCCAGCATGCAGCACCGACACCTCCTACAGCCTGTCCATACCACGTCCACTCCTGCTTCCACCTTCTCCCAGGGACAAGGGATCCCAGCCAACATACCTTTGGGAGCTGTAGATGGAGACACAGTGGCCCTGGTGCCAGCCACAGTATGGGTCTCGGGCCATGAGGCAGCCATGACAGCCCCCACCATAGATGTCACACAGGTCTAGGGGCACCTGGCTCACCTCCCATTGGGAGCTCACATACAGTTTCCGCTGGAAGGAGAGAGCAAGTCAGGCCAGGGCTCCCAGCCCCAACACTGAGTTCTAGACCCCCAGGCCACAGCCGGCTGCCTGGCGGGTCTTAGGGCCCAGAAGCTCTGAAAAGGACATGTGAATTACATGCAAAGGAGCTCTGTACTCAGTAGGCTGCTGTTGGGTAGCTTCACGGGACAGGGCTGGGCATGGGGAGGCTCACCCGGTCAGGGTCCAGTGACATGTCCTGGATGGCGGCTGCATGGCGGAAGGGCTGGATCTCCACAATGTTGAAGACCAGGCTGCGTTCCCACTCCCCTGACTCTACCACTTTGTGGATGGTGCCCCTGTCTATGGGTGGGAGGCAGAGGGTCAGCAGGCAGGCATCCCACCTAGGACAGGCAGCCTCTCTCTAGGCAGGACCAACCCGGAAAGACATGAGTGGGGGAGGTTGAGGAAGTCATGGCTCAGGCAAGGGTCACAGGACTAGGTGAGGAGAGGCGAGGACAGCATGAGGGATGTAAGAGTTAGAGGGCAGCACAGGAAGTTCCCAAGGCTGGCCCAGAGCTCCATGTGGCTCAGAGGAAACTGAAAGGACAGGGCCTTTCAGTCCTGACACCCAATCACTGTGCCGAACCCATAGGTATCAGCATCACCTCATTCTTCCACATCCCTGGTCATGCATATTATCTTCCCCACTTCCCAGATAAGGCAACGGGGTGATTGCTCAGAAAGCTGAGCATTTTCTCACAGTCACACAACTGGTGACTGCAACCCGGAGGTGTCAGAACCCCATCCCTCCGCTTCTTCCAAACCTCCCCTGCCTCCTGGATTCTTCAGGGATGTTTTCTTTAAATATACTTTTTATTTGGGAGTCATTTCAGATTTATAGAAAAAATGCAAAGATCGCACAGAAAGTTCCCATATACCATTTCCCCTAATCTTTACTGGGATTTCATAGTTTTTTCCACTAAGTGTCCTTTCTCTGTTTCAGGATCCAATCCAGGACTCCACATTGCATTTAGTCTAAGGGGATTTTTTAATTTTTATAAAATCTGAAATCTGAAAAGAATCTTAGATTCTACATTGGGATCCCCAAGGTCACATACAAGGCTGCTCGCCTCCAAGGGCACTGTTCTATCCATTCACACCTGTCAGGGTCTAATGGGCAACCTGACCCCTGGGTCCTCCCAATCCCACATCATCCACTGTCCTAGTTTCTAGAATAGCCTACCTCCCTCTCCCTCCCTCCCAATTCCCTAGGGCATCACTTGCCCCAAAAAACCAGTCAGATGATGAGATGGTCACCTGTCTAAGCCTTTTCCTTTCGTTCTGTTCCCCTTGTCATAGGCTCTGGAATGTGGCCCAATGCTTCTTTGGCCTAACAAGCTCCCAGCCCAGCTACTGTCCTTCACCTCCTTCCATGGCAGCCCAGTGACAGCCTCCCGTAGCTCCTCCCAGCTGTGAGAGCCTCTGTTCTCTGCAGAGGTCTCAGAAAGCTTGATTTCTTATCTGGCCCCAGTTTTTTATGCTGAAGGCTCCTAAACGGCATATCTCCAAAGGTCCTCCGGGGGAACCGAGACAAGTCCCCTTGTCACTCAAGTGTGCTCACCTCCCAGGTCTGCAGGAAAGGAGCCCACAGTTCCCTTTGCCCAGTCCCAAGCCTTCTGTCCTGGCTCCTGCTCCCAGTTCCCCATTGTGTGACCTCTCCTCTCCGGTACCCCAGTGCCCTGCCGTGCCCTGCTGTCCCCTGGCTGGCTGCAACAGCCAGGCCAGCCACTGCTGGAACAGGGCAAGGACAAAGGACCCACGGTACAGCCAAGACAAATGGAAGAGTAAAGAGGTATAATCTTAGGACCCAGAAACCAGGCCTTGCTCCGTGGGAACCAATGAGGTCACTGTGGCTCTGAGAAAACCCCAAGGTGAAGCAACAGCAGAAAGTCACATGGGAGGAGGGGTAGGTGCCTGAGGCCTGGACTGTATGGTCCCAAAGGTGCTAGCACCTGGGTGAGACACTGCCCTTCCTGATGGCACTGCCACCCACCCAGTCTCAGGGAAAACCTGTGGCCTGCCTATGCTGCTCTCCACATCCACTCCCAGGAGTCCCCTTTGCCCCCAGCTGGGACCAGGAAGCTACCATAAACCCAGCCAGGGCTGGCTCCTCCATGGCCAGTGTCTTCCTAGAATGCAGGGACATCTCCCAGGGCATTCCACCCAGCTTCTAGGGCCATCCAAAAGAGGAGGTGCCTCCACTGTCCTCTGCAAGATTGCAAAGGCTCTGCCATCTGAAAATACTGCCTCATGTCTGACTAAATTTTTTGTGTTCCACATTAAATGTTCCCTGTCACCTGCCTAATCCCAAAGACAGGAAGAGGGTCCAATTTCCTCATTCTGCCTAGCAGAGGCCCACAGGATACCCAGTGACCAGGTCCTTCCTCTTGGTTTTTCACATTTCTTCCTCCCATCTTCGTGAGTCAGAGACATCAGGAGCAAAGCTGAACCCAGCTTTTCTAAGACGTGCTACATTTCTGCCTCTGAATCCTGGCACCTGCTCTTCTCCCACCCTAGGATGCCTTTCTCTCTTCCCTCTGTCCCCACCTTCTCTGGGAAGCCCTCCTGCCTGATTCTCCTACAGCCATAATACTAACTCCCAACAGCTCTTAGTCATTCAGTTCTTCCTTCTAGGTATAAAGATCCAACCATATGTTAATTACATTATTATTTGTACCTTTCATTACCATTTTCACAAGGCAGACTGGGGATACCCTCACCTGTAGTGAGGTAAAGCACATGGAAGGTCTTCCCATGGCTGGAGTGCATGCGGTGGACAACTACTTTCTGGTAGTGGTACTTAGAGTGAAACAGTGGCGTCTTCAGAGGTCCCATGGGCTCCACTCTCTGCGCCACCTCAGGGTGACTGTCAGCTACTTGGAAGGTCTCTGTGGGTATCGGCTTCCGGTCTGGGAGGCACTGGACAAGGAGAGCAGGCCCAGGTCAGTGAGCGGCCAGGAAGTGGAGGGGGACGCGGACATCACTCACTGCTTACCTTGCCAGGCCGAGGGGTGGGAAGGCCTGTGTGGTAGCCCTTGAGTGAGGAAGTCCGGAAGACCTTGTCAATGTCACCAAGGGAATATACACAGACAGCCGAGTAGTTCCTGTGGGACACAGAGACCACCTCAGTGAGGGCCCAGGCCAGCCCAGCACCACACAGGGCACAATCACAGCCTTCCAACCAAGCTGCCCAGCCTGCGTGCTCCAGTGAAGACAGGGACTATCCTGGGGGCCAAGCCCAGTGCCTAAGAGTTGTTAAACACCATTGAAAGCAGCAGGGAAGAAGTGAAGTTCAACCTAATTTCTGTCTGCTGCAATCTAAAACCTCAACCTGTCATGGGATCACAGGGTTCAGAGGCCAGCCCCAGGGCAAATGGATGCCCCATGCGCATCCCTGGTGGGCAGATCTCCCACCTCTCTGGGCACAGCTGCAGGCTGATTCCTAAGGAAGCCAGACCCCACTCCCTCCATAGCCGGCTGGGTTCACCCACATGGGAGCCACAGAGCAGGGTCTGGGCTTCCCTACCCTGCCCTTCCTCCCCACACATGCAACACTTTTGCCTGCCTTGTTTTCAATCAATGCGAGTGATTAAGAGGTGTGAATTACCAGAAGCAGGCGGTGCCTGACAGGTGTGATAGCACCCAGCACCCCTGGAGGCCTCAATAGCCTCCCTGCGTGCCCCCCCCCCGCTGGTGCCCCATTCTGAGCACACAGCTGGCAGACACACAGGCACTACCACAAGCATGCATACCATGCACACGTGCACACCAGTGGGAGCAGACTCAGAAACAGCGGCACAGACATCTCCCTGGGCACTGACTGTGCCCCCACCCCAATCCCACCAATAGCCCCGGTCCTTGGGCTAGGAGTCCCTGCTCATGTCACATGAGCCACCCCTCAGTAGAGCCCAAGCCCTCCAATCCTTACTGGACACCTAACTAATGCCAGACCAGCCCCAGGACAAGGGTCACTCACCAGGGGTTGGAGAAAACACCATAGACCCTAGTGTCCCTCCACTTGCCATTAGGGTCGGGCAGTAGGAAGACATCCTGCAACCTGTTGAAGTTCTTGTTGGTAGCGGGGTCACTGCACACCAGCATGGCTTTCAGGAAGGTGTTCCACTTGGAGACCGACAGCGAACTCTCACCACCCTGGTCCCCCTGAAAGGGTGAAGGGGAAAGGAGGCCCCTCAGCACCCACTGGGCACTTGGCACCAGGAATGCCAGCACCTAGGCTTCAGAGGAGGAAGGTAGGTTCTGAAGGGGTGGGGACTTGCCAGGGGACTAGGCAGAGGGACCCCATGACTCTGGCCCAGCAGTAAGGACCCACAGGATGAGGGTGCTGGGTCTGCCCCCACAGAGCAGATGGACTTAGACACATTTGCCCACTCACACATGCACACACACACAGGTGACATGCTTGCATATCCCAAACCTTCACACTGGTGAAATGCACACATGTAAACATACTTTTATCCTCACGCACACACTCATATGCATTCTCAGATAACTACACACTCGTGCTCTGTCACACATGCACATGAGCCCAACCACTGTTACCCACTCACAGATGCACGTGCGCTCTCACGCACATCATTTACTCTCACAATCCCAAAGAATCACTCATACATTTTACACATTCCTTCACACAAACATGCACGCACATTTGCACACAGGTACTCACACACCCACTCACATTTATTCATGCACAGACACACTCTTGCCCACTCAGCCACCCACTCACCCTGCACAGCTGGGCCACACGGGACACATTGAGAGGGGCCTCGGGATTCTTGTCGGGGTTGTCCTCACGGAAGAAGTAGTAGATTTTGTCATCGTAGGCCTGGTCTTGGTGCACGATGGTGGCCTTAATGAACTGCGGGTCTGCCAGGGACACATGCAAACTGGTGTCAGGCTGGGGGTCCTTCTTAGGGAACCCTCTCAACCCTGCACATACACCCCCAGCCTGCACAAACAAACCTGGAAAAAATCAGACCTGGAATAAAACTCAGAACATCAGGCCCAGCACCCCAAGGGGCCTGAGACTTTGCACCCCCACTCCACACCTGTTTTTCCCTCCTCCTGCAAAGATGTCATCATCCCAGGAACAATGACATCATGCATGGGGACTGGGGAAGGTCCCTGGGGGCCTTTATGTCACTTCTGCCTAATGGCAGAACCCTAATGAGGAGGGAAGGGGTGTTGCCCCAAATGAGCTCAGCAGAGGGATACACTATGGCTTCCCAGGCCCCCACTCTGGGTTTGGGGCTTCCTCTGTTTTGTCGGTACCAGCATGAGTTGGGTCAATCCTGCCTCTATCTTTGCCTCTGCATTCCCCTGCTCCCTGCCAGGCCAACCTCTCAGCTCTGGCTGCTTGGTCCTGTCCCAAGTCCCACCTTCCAGACTGGCCTGTGGCCTCAGCAGCCCTTGGGAAGCCCTCCCAGGGAACATAAGAATCCTGTCTGCTGCCCTGGGCATTCACACCCTGTCCACCCCAGCCCAGCAGGTGCCTGACTCACTCTGCATGACAGTGTCACTGGTGTACAGCTCGATCTCGCCCTGGATGCGGCGGAACCGAGGGATCTTCCCATTGTATTCTTGCTTCCGAATTGTAGAGTACACCTCATCCCCTGGGCATGGTGGGAGGGGCACAGGTAAGGGCAGACAGCTCCTGGAAGTCCCTCTCCTGGGCCTGGGCCACCAGACATGAGCTGACCACCCTCCCCCAGCCCAGGGCAGCAGCATGCTGGGGCCCTCCTGCTCTAGCCGCAGCCCTACCATCAAACAGAACCAAGGAGTTCTCATCCGGGCTGAAGGGGGCATAACCTCTCCTCTCACCAAGCGACTCCACAGTGCCATTCACCTGGGGGAGACCAAGAGGGTCAGACAGCCTCGTAATCCAATGACCACTGTCTCCCATGGGTGCCAGGCTCCCAGACAGGATCCCCATTCTCCCAAGTATTCTATTCAAGGTGACACCAGCCTTTGAGTCCTCCACCATCTTCCCAACTTGGGGGACAGAAACCCATCCAGGCCAGGGTCAGCGACCAGGCGTGTGGGTAGGGGCCTTCTCACCAGGCTCCAGCAGCTGGGGCGCCGGGCATTGGTGCCGCAGGCCAGCAGCCCCTCGCCCTGCTTCTCCAGGAGTGTTATGTAGTTCTCACAGTCCTGCCCAGAAGTAGAACAAGAGAGGTGGGTTGTAGGCCCTGGTAGGCCTACAACTAGAACCCTTAGTCCTGGGGAAGAACGCATCAGAAGACTGAGCAGAGGCAGGCAGCCTTTAAGGAGAGTCCAGAGTGGGTGCAGCTGACTCCAGCCTCCCAAGAACAGAGGAAGGATGCAGGGGCCTCAGAGAAGGAGTATGCCTCTCACTCAGACTGGGAATCCTAAGTAAGGGCTGCCTCCTTCCTCCTAGACTGGGGCTCCCAAAGCCAGGCCAGGACTCCCTCAGATTCTTATGGACACCCATCTCTCTTCCAAGGAGCCCCGCCTCCCCTCTACACTTCCGCTCTTCCACTCACCCGCTTGTCCAGGCAGGATCCCTTCATGGAGCCTATGTTCACCTTGGGGGTAAGGCAAGAAGCATTAGTCCACCCGTCAGGGGTCAGAGGCCCTAGGTGCTTTCCATGTACCCTCTGGACAAGCTCATTTGATAGTGCAGGTGAGCAACTAGGGCTCTGAGGCAGCGAATGACACACCAAGATCACACAGGCTGCTGGGCCTGATACCCAGAGTCAAGCCCAGAGCCCAGGGGCCAGCCCAGAGATCTCAGAAGACAAGGGCCATGGGGTCCTGGAGCTCAGCTCCCAGCCCAGGCCTGCCCCACCAGCGCTCTGGGCTTTCTCCAAACTGCCAAACATCCACACACACTTGGACTACCTTTAGGGAGCCTCCCCCAGGGACCATCTATGGCATATAATGGGGGATGGACTGATTTAGGAAGAGTTGCCAGTTCCCTCCCCCAAATTTCCTGAGGTACCTCACCAAGGCCAGAAGAGAGATAAGGGGAGAAACTTGGGGAAGGACAGTGAAGGCTCCAGGCTTACCGTGTGCACAGAGGCGTTCTTGCCCTCGGGAAAGTTGAAGAGATAGACTTTGCCACGTCCACCTACCCACACGGAATCGCTGCCTGGCTCGTGGAAAAGCACACTGTGTGTCTCTGCTGAGCCAAAATCCACCTGGTCCTTCCCGGCGTGGCCTGAGGAGGAGGCAATTGGCAAAAACTTAAGGCTGAACCCTGGGCAGGGAGATCATATCCTCCCTCCCAGGCACACTGGCACCCACCTGGCAACAAGGGCTCAGGTCTGGGCTGTGGCAGTGCCAGGGCTCAGAGCTATGGGTAGAAGCGAGGGGTACACTGGTAGGGGTCTGGCAAGAAGCTGTCCTCACCCAAAGCCATGGCCCCTACCCTATAATATGTGAACTCAGGGTGGGAACAGATTTAGGGACCCCTGGGGAGAACAGGCTTCCCCTCCCCGCTCCCACATACACACTTGGCTACTCCTAATGGCCTGGGCTCCGGCAGAAGGAACCAGGACCTCCAGTCATGCTCTGTAAGGCTCTCTGCTGCTCAGGCAGAGCAAGCAGCCCTCAAAGCACCCCATTTACAGTCCAGGTTCCCAGGAATCACTTTGTTCAGAACCCCATCCTCTCCTTCAGGAAGCCCTCTTCAATCCCTCATGGCCCACCCCAGCTCCTCAGTGAGTCAGTCAGCTTATATCAGGGCTGGAAAGGAGCCTACATGCCCACTCCCTCCCATTTCACAGATGGGAAAGCAGAGGTCCAGAGGGGCTATACAGCACAAGGCTGCACAGTCAGTAGCAAACAGTGAACGAGAGCCCAAGCTCCAGCCCGCAGCTCAAGCCTGGCCTGGCCCACTCTGGCCTCGTTTCTTGGAGGTGCCAGTTCATCCCAGGGGTAAAGTTCCACCCTCCCTCCCCAGCAACTCTGGGATGGGGGTTCTTCACAGAGCACCACCTGGGCCTTTAAACAGAAGGGCTGACCCAGGAAATTTTGCCCAAAAAGGAAACTCTGCAGCCACTGCCTCTGGGGACAAGATATCTCGTCTCTGGTGACAATGCTGAGGTTGTCCTGGTTGCAGGACTAAATCCCAGAAATGGGACAGCTCACATCTTCCCACCTCTAACCAGCCTGGGACCCCCCACTCCCAAGCCCCACCCCCAGGCCAGGCCTGACCACTGTTTACTCAGCTGTGGCACACTCAGAGGCAGCTGGCTTAGCAGTGACAGCCAAGGAAGACACACTCCAGCCCAGACAGAAAAGAACTGCCATTTCTGGAGTTTGCCCCAAATCCCTCTTGCTGCCATTTGGGTCATTCCTACTGATTCTGCATTCAACAGGGCAAGGAAAGCGACACACCATGCAACCCGCATCTCCACTCTGTCTCCTTACACTACATCCCTGCATGGCCAATCACTCTGGAAATGGGGTAATATACTCCTCACCTTGTCTGTGACCTGCCTCCCTGCAGAGGTAGAAACCCCTTGGGGACATGCCAGCCCCAGGTCACACTAGGAGGCAGGACAGACTGGCTAGTCCATTACTGAGTACTGGTTCTCAGGAGCGTTTAGGGAGATGCCAGCACTGTGGGGCATTGAGAAGTGCTGAGCTAGTGAGATGAGCGTCACAAACAGCCCCAGCAGCCTCACTGCAACCTGAGGCTCACTCCCCATCAGGCCCAGCTATGCAGGGCAGGGGCCCAGTGCCCAGCTCTGTGCTGGGTGTTGGTGCGCATTGCTAGCCGAGGCTCAGGCCCCCAGGTTCCCCCTCCTTTCTAGCTGGGGTAAAATTAGAGTGCTGGGGTCAGCAGCCCAAGGATATAAGGCCTTCCTGACTCAGCTCCCACAGCTCCCCTTTCACCTACAACCCACAGCCCAGCTGGGATCCAGGCAGTCAGCAGCCCTAGCTCCACGCCCACACACCCAGCCAGCCAAAAGCCAGGAAAAGCTGTGTGTCTGCATCTGGAGATGTTGGGCTGGGCAGAAGCTCTGAACCTCCCAAAGGCTAAAGGGGAGGAGCCCTACCCTCAGGCCACGCCAGCCATCTCCACCAGTCACCTCTGCCAGCACCAGCAACAAGGTCACAGCCAGTGTGCATCTCTGGTCCCTGGAAGGGAGCACCAGAGGGAGCCCTGATGGAGCCCTTATCTGAGGGTCACAGCTCTGCCCTGGGAAGTCTAGTTTGATGGGAGAGGCAGTGGACAGGCCCTGGAGAGCAAGGTCTGAGGGGAAACCTACCCTGGAATTTGATGCCAGCCAGGCACATTAAAGCAAGCCTCCATAGTGCTCAAGTGAAACTCTCTGGGTGCAGCCCCCAGAGCTTCACATAAAGAATTTGAGGACATAGAAGGCAGTGAGGGCTACTTCGGCTAGTGCAGCGTGGGGGCACTGAGCACCATGGCCAGGATCGTCCTGCACAGAACTGCAAGCCTAAGCTCTGTGCCCCTCACATTCTGGCTCAGGTCCCCAGGGTGAGGAGGAGGCAGAAGAACTAACAGGAGCCCAGGAGCACTGCCTCCCTTGACCCCCAGGCTCCCCACCTCACTGCTCTGCACCTGGCGATATGTATGGGGAGCATGGCACAAGTCTGGCCCCAGGACCTGGACTTGGCTCATTCTCTACCCCAGCCCCAGCCCTGCTCCCACATAGCCCAAAACCCTCAAAGAGCCTGATTGTGCCAGGGAAGTGTCAGGGTGGCAGCAGCTCAATGAATACATGAAAGGAAGCTTTGTTCAGGTCCACAGGAGTGGGGGCTGGGGGGTTCAGGGGCAGGAGGGCTGCCTGGAAGTGAAGGCAGCACCAAGCCTTTGGACCAGGATCCATGGCCTCATGTCACCAACAAGGGGCCACGGAGGGGTCAGCCTTCAAGGCTCTGCTTATGCAGAGCAAGGCAAGCGTCTGCCCCTAAAAAGGCCCAGCCAGGGGAGCAAATGCCACATCCCTAAACGTGTCCTTTTGCTTCCTTATGAATCCAAAGGGATGGGGGAGGCAATTAAAGCCAGATGGGTCAGGAACAGGCACAAAGAATTTCAGACAGGGGAAACAGGCCAAGCAAAGGTGGAAAAGCTGACTGCATGGTGGTAGAGAGACCTAAGCAGAGATTAGGAAGATGGGCTAAGGATGTGTGTGACGGAGGAGGGGAGGTGCTGCGGCCCCCCCAAGGATACACCAACCCACTGCCTATCAGTCTCCAGCACTGCCCCTCCTCCCTAGGAGCAGGGCCAGTGTCCCCAAAGCCACCTTTCCTCTAGTACCGTCCCACCTCCTGACTCCCCCGCCTGCGCAGCCCCCTCTGCTTCCCATCAGATGCCTAAAAGGAGCAAGTCTGGCACCCAGCACTGTGTCTCCCCACTTCACTCTCCAGCCCACTGCATTAGTGGCTGACTAAGTGGCAGCTAAAAGCTCCCAGAATAACCAGGAGTTCAGGTAAGGGAAGGGGCTAGGGGAATGGGGATGGGCATGGCCCCAGAGGCAGCTGGCTACAAGATCCCTCCCCTACCCCCATGTGATTCCAATCCTTACTCCTTCTGGACAAGGGAACAGCACACTTAGGCTGCCCCAGGCCCAGCAGGACTCCGTGGCCTCTCTGAGCCCCCACTCTTCTCAGAGCTCCAGGACTGGCAAGGCCCAGGCCCAGTGGAGATGAGGGTCAGGAAGATGGCTGTGTGTAGGAGGCAGCCTCCCCCAGTCACAGTCCCCAGGTTGGGTCATCCTGGAGCTCTGACCCTGTTGGAATCTATCAGAGTTGATTCTTCTCATGCTTCCCACCCTCCCACCACTGTCCCAGCAGCCAGCTGGCCCCAGGCAGTCTAGACTTCTGTAGGGTGGGCTTTCAGAGAGCAGGCCTGACGGGTGGAACTCCACCCCTTCTGATACGCTCTGGGTGCTGTCACCATGTAGCCTGTGCTGTCCCCAT
The DNA here is from genome assembly GCA_004027475.1 of Anoura caudifer. Classification (NCBI taxonomy): domain Eukaryota; kingdom Metazoa; phylum Chordata; class Mammalia; order Chiroptera; family Phyllostomidae; genus Anoura; species Anoura caudifer. Next base: position 52,970 of record PVKU01009441.1, read on the forward strand.
GTCCTCGTTGCTGGTAAAAGAGGACAGCCCAAAGGGAGGGCGAGGTGGGAGCTGGAATGAGGGTGGATGCTGTCCCTGAAGGAAACAACAGGGGACAGTCCCCACAATCTGGTCTGGGCAGGGACAGCCTTTCAACCTGACCCACTAACCCAACAGGCCTTGAATGCTAACCTTAAGGAGTCCTTAGATTAAAGTCAGCATGGAGCCCGGCAGGAAATTGGACCCCCAGAATGAGTGAGGCTAGCCTTCAGCTGGGAACCCAGCCACATCTGGCAGGAACTGTGCCCCACCCACACCCACCTCAGACCCTTGCCTGCCATACAGCTGGCAGAGAGCAGAGGAAGGCTCATGTGGAGCCCAGTAATTAGCCTGCACCTCTCCATCCTTTGCGTTGCCCCATTGGTTAAAGTGGAAGGGAAAGGATCTGAATTGAGCTGAGGGTGCATAGAGGCCAAAGACGCTGTGTCACTGGCCCAAGGCACACAGCAAAGAAGGGAGGGGCAGAGACAGGCCACAGCTCAGGGTTTCTGGTACTCAGCACCCAGCTCCAGCCCCCTGGGATGTGGTCTGGACTTACTTGGGAGCCTCTGGATTTGCAAAACGCTATATATCACCTCCTCCCCACTTCTCCAAGTTACCTCCTCCTCTCCACCCTTCCCCATCCCAGTAGGTGATAAGACATTGACCTGATAATTGACAGGAGTCACCTATATAGCTACCTTCCAGGTAGGGCATTGATCTCCAGGGGTCTTTAGCAACCAAAGCCTTAAACTCCAAAGAGAGACTAAAGGTGGAACACAGAGCTGCATCAAAGGAGGGAAACCTTTGCACTGGGATGGATGGAGGCAAAGGGACAAATATTTTATCGATTTTGTCTCTGCTAATGTGGCCAGGGATGAAGGAGTGAGCAACCACTCCTGATAACCAGAAGCCCAGTTTCCAGAGGGGCACTGGCTCATGCTAAGGAAGGCCTACGGTTGTTGTTCCAGTGCTGGTGACATTCGACATCAGGTAGGGCAGAGTTCCAGATAGCTGCCTGGCAGGGGTGGAGTCATGTGCCAGACAAGTGGCAGGCCCTTGATATGGTACTTAGCTCATGGGCAGTGGGAGCTCTGCCTCTCTTTATCAGCCAGGGAACAGAGGGGCACATCTTCCTGCCCCCTAACATCAGCCGTGTGTGGGAGGGGAGGATATCTCATGTGTGGGCTCAGTCTTGGCTCCAAGAAGCCTTGAGCTCCTTTAGCAGCCAGGCAACTGGTTGACTGTGACGGTGACCAGGAGCTGGCCTTCCTGACCTCAGCTTCTGATCCATTTTCCTCCTCTATGGATCAGAAGGACTAGTACTTGCTAAGGTATAGGGGTTTTTTGTTTTGTTTTGTTTTTAAAAGATTTTATTTATTTTTAGAGAGAGGGGAAAGGAGGGAGACAGAGAGAGAGAAACATCAATGTGCAAAAGATACATCGATTGGGAGGACTTCCGGCCAAGATGGAGGCATAGCTGGACACGCTGTGCCTCCTCTCACAACCAAGATTAAGGACAACAAAAATATAGAACCAAAAAAAAAAGAAAACCCAACCAGGACAGAAAGAAAATTGAATTCTGCGGGAGTCCAACAACAGTGATTCACCCAGACCAGTAAGAGGGGCAGAGTCAGCGGCCGGTGGAGCCCTCGGCCCTCGGAGTCTGATCCTCGGAGTCTGATCACAGCAGGATAAGCAGGTGGTGGTCCTGGGTGCACAGTCACTCCAGGAACACAGGCAGCGGCGTTGCCAAATGCGGGGAGGCCAGGCCGGGCGCGCAAATTGGCGGACCACAGACACACATTCGCACACAGATAAACCAGGCAAAAACGGGCAGTAAGACAGACTGTGAAACGCAGGGCCCCAGCACCAGGAAGTGAAGCCTAAAAGCACGCATTGAAAATACTTGTAGGGGCTGAGGTGCTGGAGGGAGTCCCAGCCTCACAGGAGAAATCGTTAGGGAGATCCACGGGTCCTGGAGTGTGCACAGGCCCACCCACACGGAAATCAGCACCAGAAGGGCCCAATTTGATAGGGGAAAGAGGCTGAAGGGGCTGGAATCTGCAAGAGAGCGCAGAGCAAGCACCATTGTTCCCTCTCGGACCCCACCCCCACATCCAGCATCACAACCCAGAGACTGGGCCTCCCCACCCTGGTGAATGCCTAAGGCTCCTCCCCTCACTATGTAACAGCTGCAACCAGACAAAAACAAAAACAAAAACAAAAACAAACAAACAAAAAAAAACCAAGGATGGCTCAAAAGGGGGAACAGACCAGGGCCCCGGAGCTAATTCATCTGAGGGACCAGGAGGTGGTCAACCTATCAGATGCAGAGCTCATAGCACTGGTAGCCAACCTATCAGAAGCACAGTTCAAAGCTCTGGTGATTAGGAAGCTCACAGAATTGGTTGAATTTGGTCACAAATTAGAGGAACAAATGGAGGCTACAATGAAATGAAGAAAAATGCACAAGGAACCAATAGTGATGGGAGGAAAACTGGGACTCAAATCAATGGAGTGGACAAGAAGGAAGAAAGAAACAAACAAACAGAAAAGAAGGAAGGTACAAGAATTCAAAAAAATGAAGAGAGGCTTAGGAACCTCCAGGACATCTTGAAATGTCCCAACATCTGAATTATAGGGGTACTAGAAGGGGAAGAGGAAGAGCAACAAGTGGAAAACTTATTTCCCCAATCTGGCAAAGGAAATAGACTTCCAGGAAGTCCAGGAAGCTCAGAGAGTCCCAAAGAAGGTGGACCCAAGGAGGAACACACCAAGGCACATCATAATTCCATTAGCCAAGATTAAAATGAAGGAGAGAATTCTAGAAGCAGCAAGGGATAAGGGGACAGTCACCTATAAAGGAGATCCCATCAGACTGTCAGCTGATTTCTCAAAAGGGACCTTACAGGCAAGAAGGGGCTAGAAAGAAGTATTCCAAGTCATGAAAGTCAAGGACCTACATCCAAGACTGCTCTATCCAGCGAAGCTGTCATTTAGAATGGAAGGGAAGATAACACACTTCTCAGATAAGGTCAAGTGAAAGGAGTTCATCATCACCAAGCCCTTATTATATGAAATGTTAAAGGGACTTATCTAAGAAAAAGAAGATAAAAAATAGGACAGTAAAAAGACAGCAAACTCACAGTTATTAACAACCACACCTAAAACTAAAGCAAACTAAGCAAACAGCTAGACCAGGAGTAGGAACACAGAAATGAAGATCACATGGAGGGTTTACAACAGGGGAGTGGGAGGAGAAGAGAGGGAGAAAAGGTACAGAGAATAAGTAGCATTGATGGTAGGTAGAAAATAGACAGGGGGAGGGCAAGAATAGTGTGGGAAAAGTAGAAGCTAAAGAACTTATGAAACATGGATATGAACTAAAGGGGTAGAATGTGGGTGGGAGGGGGTGTGAAGGGTGGAAGGGAATGATGGGGGAGAAATGGAACAACTGCAATAGCATAATCAATAAAATATAATTTTTTAAAAAGATACATTGATTGGTTGCTGCTCACATGGTCCCAACTGGGCACTTGGCCCACAACACAGGCATGTGCCCTGACCAGAAATTGAACTAGCAACTTTTCGGTCCACAGGCCAGAGCTCAGTTCACTGAGCCACACCAGCCAGGGCTAAGGTCTAGGTTTTATTACCCACCATTGATCTTGGAATAAATCACAAAACAATCAGGGTTAAGTTCATGGGGCATTTTTGGAAAGTGTGTGATTGTGAATGCTGGCTAAGTAAGGGACAGCTTTCTGGAGGTAGAGGCAGCAGAAGAAGCCACATCCTTATCTGCCTCCACTGACTAGTCCACTAAATCCCCCAACCACCCTGCAAAGAAGGAAAACAAGAGTCTACAACCCCATTTTATAGACAGAAAAACTAAGGCTCTTCCAAGGTAGCTCGCAGCTACCGTTCTCAAAGGACCAGAAGGCTTGGTTGGTGAGGAGACCAGTTGGGGCAAAGGCTTGGAGGGAAGGAGCAGCTGAAAAGCAAACGGTGGGGGAGCTGAGCCGAGCCAGATTCAGAGGCTCAGGGAGGGAAGGCTGGCACCGAGACCCAGCTGCAGCAGAGAAGGTGTGCCAGGCCCAGGAAAGGCAGGAAGCCCAGGATGAATGCCATGTCCTATCCACCTTCTACCTGTTATTTGGCCCAACAAGTTCTAAAAGCCCCAGAGAGAAGCAAAGGTCAGCTGGTGGTTCCTTCAAGGGAAACAATGAACAGAGGTGCAGGGCCTATCCTTGGACCCAGAGCCAGGGCATGGATGGCAGAGAGGGCAGAAGATGGCTAGTGGAGGGAGGGAGGTGGGATGGGAAGACGGTTAAGAAATAAAAGGTTCCCCAGCTCAGCCTTAGCCTGGGCCAGCAGTGGGTGGGTGAGGGAAGCAGTGCCAGGGCAGCCAGTTAGGGAGAGCTCACAGGGGCTGGGCTGCCAGGGCTGCTGCATTGCATCAGAAATCAGAGGTGCCAAAGGAGGAAGAGGATGGCGGTGATGACAATGATATCCCTACCTACAACCTAACCATTCCATAGAAACCACAAATACATGCTGGGCACTGTTCTAAGTAATTTTTAGATATATTAGTTCATTTAATAATCACTGAACTCTTATGAGGTGGTTTCTCTCATTATCCCTATTTTACAGATGAGGGCAGTGAAACAGAGAAGTTGAGTAACTTGCCCAGGATCACACAGCAGTAAGTGGTGGAGAGGAGGTTGATACTCAAGCAGGCAGACTCTGGAATTTGAGCTTATGGCCCTATGCTCAGTAGATGAGCCCTTGGAAGCTTTCATGTCAGCCCTTCCCATACAAATGAGGAGACTAAGGCCCAGAGAGGGCGCAGCCTGGTCAGAGGCCTCTTGGCCAATAAAACCCTGACTTCTATCCACAGCACCCTAAGGAGAGTGTGTTTAAGTGAGCGTGGGCATACAGGCTGATGTGGGGTGTGTGGGTGGATCTGGGGGTGCAGCACAGTACTGTGTGCTGACCAGCATGACTAATTGGGAAGATAAGTCTTCTGAGATCTCTGCCCAGAAATAGAACACACTCGGTATTCTGTTCTTGGGCAGACCACAGCAAAGGGCAGGGTATACTTACCAACCCTTCTTTAACACACACCCACTAAGCTTCCCACAAGCCAGCACTGGCTAAAAGCACTCGCCTCTTGGGTGTGGAGGGAACCTTCCTACACTGTTGGTGGGAATGTAATTTGCTGCATCCACTATGGAAAACAGTATGGAGGTTTCTCAAAAAATTAAAAGTAGAACTACCTTATAACCCAGAGATTCCATCTTGCGGTATTTACCCAAAGAAATCCAAATCACTAATTCAGAAAGATATATGCACCTCTATGTTCTCTGCAGCATTATTTACAATAGCCAAGATATGGAAACCACCTAAGTGCTCCTCAATGGACGATTCAATAAAGCTGTGGTACACACACACAGTGGAATATTACTCAACTGTAAAAAAGAATGGAATCTTAACATTTGCCACATAGATAGTCCTAGAGGGTATTATGCTAAGTGAAGTACTAAGTCAGACAGAGCCCTGGCCAGGTTGATTAGAACATTGCCCCAATACACCAAGACAGGCAAGTGGAGGGAGGCCAAGAGCTGAGGCCAGGACTTCTGCAGGGTAGGTTCTAGCAGAAGACACGGCCCTGATCCCAGCTATGCCCATCTCACTGCATAACCTTGGCAAGTCCCTTCCATCCCCAGGCCAAGCCAAGGCTATGGCTGGGCAAGTGGGGGCAGGTGAGATAGTAGGGAGGACCAGGACTGGGGTAGGAGACATCTTAGAATAGGTCCCCAGGCTGCTGAGATCATGTTGACCTTCCTTTGTCACTCCAGCCCAGAAAACAAACAACACGAGCAGAAGAGCTCTCTGTACCACCCTCTGCCACCCCCCCCCCCGTCCCCCCAGCCCCCCACCCTGGCCCGGCCTGGCCCCGCCCCACCCCTAGCTTGGTTCTTCCCCCTCGCCCAGGAAGTCTTCCCCAGTTGTCCCACCCCACCCTGGCCTTTCCTGCTCTCACCCGCCGTCGCAGTCCTTGGCTGTATCTGCAGGTCCTTCCTGACCTCTCCAGGTGCCCTCCTTTGACTGGCAGCAGGCCTTGCTCTCTGGGCACCTGGGTGGTCCAAAAGAGCAGACCCCAGGCCTTGCCTCCTCTGTCTCTGAGAAGGGATGAACATAGACCTAGGCCCAAAGGCAGGGGCTAGCTTCACTGCACAGTGGGGGCCGCCCTGGGAGGGGCTGGCACAGAGCCTTTGACTGGAAGCAGGGGCTGCAGGAGGCACTCAGGGTCAGCCTAATCCCAGGCTGCTATGAAGGTTAAACCCAGATTAGCCCAAGCCGTGACATAGATCAACCGGGCCCTGAGACCCCTGTGGCCCAGCTGCCGTGAGGAAAAGCCAGAAGAGGGGCGCTGAGCTGGCCCAAATCTAAGGTTCTGAGGGGAGGAAGGTCATGGCCTGTGGGCTCCTGGGAGCAGACAGCTGCTGGGGCAGGAAGAGCCTGGGCCAGCCAAGGAATAAAGGGACTCAGGGAACCCCAAGCCTGGGGACAGAGCACGACGGCGGACAGACAAATGGAGGGAGGCTGAGAGCTGAGCCAGGGGTAGGCTCCAGAAGACACAGTCCCAGTCCCAGTGTGCCTGTCTCACTGGGTGACCTTGGGCAATTCCCTGTTATCGCTGTCCTCCGTTTCTACATCTGTGGAACTTGTGGTCAGCTCAGCTGATCTGATGCTGGCTCTTTGATGTCCCAAACTCTACCCCATCAGGTTGTGTGGGTTGAATCTATCCAAAAAGGCTCCTTGGAGGAAGCGAGATAGCACTGGCAGGGAGGGGGGGGGGTGATGAATGGGGTGCAGTGAGACATGACCAGTAGGTCAATGGCCCTGTGGCAGGAAAATGTGGGGAGCCGAGGAGTGGTAAGGGAAGAAGTATAGAAGAGAAGGGGTTAGTGGGGCTGGGCCACCCTGTAGGATTGGGGAAAGTGGCAGCTCTGTGTCTATGTCCTAGGAGAAACTCTCAACACAGTGACACAGAGGGATGGAAGGGCCTCACAGAGGCCAGGGCACAGTCCTGAAGACACAGCGGGTCCCGGGGCGAGGCTAGGGAAATAAAGGGCTGGGAGGCTGACTGGAGGGGGAGAACCACCTCTACCCTCATACCAGAGGGCCCGGGAGGGGATGGATGTCCTGGTCCCTCATGGCCCAGGCTGACTAGGAAAGGGGAATGCCCATTTTATGGGGGCCAATGAGGGGCCACAGTCCTCCATGCTCTAAGAGGACCCCTTCTCCCCCACACTGAGAGACAGAGGGCTAATAGGACAGCCAGGCTTTGCCAAAAAAGGAAATCAAAAGAAGGGGAAGTTTCCAGCCCCAGAACTGCAGACCAAAGCAGGGGAAGTGTGGTCAGTCTCTTGTGACACATCTATACAGCCGTGGAGTGGCTGAAATAGTGACGTGGGGCTAGGGGAGGAAGAAAGGATGTCAGTGGGGACCATAGCTGTCAACATGAGGGCCACCACCTTCCCTGGGCTGAGTCTCTACTTCCCACCTGCACATGAGGGGCTCTGGCCCTCCTCGTAAAAGGGTGCCCAGCTCTCCCTGTTTCTCCCAGCCAGGGAGTGATCTACCCCCGCTAAAGAAGTGAAGGTTCCTGAAGGGGCAGCTGGTCAGAGGAAGGGTATCTGCACCCCCACCCCAACCCCTTGACAAGCAGGGCCTGGCTCCTGCTGTAGGAGCTTCCTCCCTTCCATGGAAAGTCTCTGCTGACGGACAGGCCTCAGCTGCAGAATCCCCACAGTCAGGAGTCAGGGGGAACCGGTCTTCCAGGCCCCAGGCCCAACTTCCCATCAGGAAGCTGTGACACTGGGGAGGACTTCCCTGACAGCCACGGTCCTTCCTCCCCACTGCTGGGCTGGCTGTGGAAGGTGAGGCGGCTGAGCTCAGACTTCCCTCCTGCAAGAAACCTTCCTGGAAACCTAAGGTCAAAGCTGACTCAATGTCTCCCCCTCACTGCCCCCTCTGCCACATTTCATTGCGACAGCAAGTTGACCCGCCTATTCCGCATCTACACTGAGAAGTCTACAAACTTGTCCAGTTTCTCATCCCTCTGGACCAGCACAGTTTGGCCTCAGCAAATGTAGAATGTCAAAAATGCTGAAATACTATGTCTACCTTCAGGCCAAAAACTGATAAGGTACTTCCTCCATTCTTTGGCTCATGAGAGAAAAAGATAGAAATGAACATGAAACTCAAGGATTTACCCTCACTTTTCAGGATTAAATTTCTCCTTATCACTAAGATTTGAATAGACCACCAAACCCTCTGCCCATCCCAAAGAGGCAAGAATCCCAGAGGGGTCACAGAGCTTCGCAGGAAGCTCCTAGGGTATCACAGAGCATCTCTCTCATCTCTCCCAGGCTAGGACTCAGCCTCTCTCCTCCTGGGAACTGCCCCCACCCTGTTCTGCAGGGGATTTACCCTGAAGGTGAGAAGAACACATCTTAAATCCTCAATGGGACCAGGATTTCCACTGCAAATGCTGATGCTTGGGGAGCCCCAGCCATGACCTCATCCCCTGGAGGAGGTCACAACAACCCCTGCCCTGGGGACTAGCCCCATTATAGCTCCCCCAGCAGCCTCCAAGCCAACAACAACATCCTGTTGTCTAACTGGACGAGGGAGAGGCAGAACCAGCTGGGCAGGTGCAGACTGAAGACTGAGCTCTGTTTCTCCTTGCCAGCAGGCTGGCTCGTCTCCAGGACCTTGGGAGCCAGGACCTTCCAAGCTTCTCCACCTCCTCCAACCGGGGATGGAGGGGGAAAGGGGTGTAGAGCTTCCTCAGGCACACCAGTCTCCTGCCCTCAACTGTAGCAC